>JBBPBX010056636.1:6277-22698 GCA_038048925.1 Garcialebias charrua
ATATATATATAATACAAAAAAAAGAATAACAACTGAATAAAATGAAATTTTAAATGCAGCTTAGTAGTGAGTTGTGCTATTTTTAGAACAGGTCCGCGGGCACCTCAAATGGTCCTTGGCGGGTGCCCGCGGGCACCGTGTTGGTGACCCCTGTTCTAGAACCTGAACATAGTTCTCTGCATTAATGGTGCCTTTCCAGACATGCAAGCTGCCCATGCCACAAGCGCTCATGCAACCCCATACCATCAGTGATGCAGGCTTCTGAACGGAGCGTTGATAACAACTTGGGCTATCCTTGTCCTCTCTGGTCCGGATGACATGGCGTCCCAGTGTTCCATAAAGAACTTCAAATCGTGACTCATCTGACCACAGAACAGTCTTCCATTTTGCCACACTCCATTTTAAATGACCCCTGGCCCAGTGCAAACGTCTGAGCTTGTGGAGCTTGCTTAGAAATGGCTTCCTCTTTGCACTGTAGAGTTTCAGCTGGCAACGGCGGATGGCACGGTGGATTGTGTTCACTGACAATGCTTTCTGGAAGTATTCCTGAGCCCATTCTGTTATTTCCTTGACAGTGGCATTCCTGTTTGAGGTGCAGTGACGTTTAAGGGCCCGGAGATCACGAGCATCCAGTAGAGTTTTACGGCCTTGACCCTTACGCACAGCGATTGTTCCAGATTCTCTGAA
This sequence comes from Garcialebias charrua, assembly GCA_038048925.1. Classification (NCBI taxonomy): domain Eukaryota; kingdom Metazoa; phylum Chordata; class Actinopteri; order Cyprinodontiformes; family Rivulidae; genus Garcialebias; species Garcialebias charrua. The sequence continues at coordinate 6,965 of JBBPBX010056636.1, forward strand.
TCTTTTGATGATGTTATGCACGGTTGATGATGATAACTTAAAAGTCTTTGCTATTTTACGCTGGGTAACACCATTCTGGTATTGCTGCACTATCTTTCTGCGCAACAATGGTGGAATTGGTGATCCTCTTACCATCTTGGCTTCTGAGAGACACTGACACTCTGAGAAGCTCTTTTTATACCCAATCATGTTGTCAATTGACCTAATTAGTGTTAATTGGTCTTCCAGCTGTTCGTTATATGCTCAATTTCCTTTTTCCAGCCACTTATTGCTACTTGTCCCAACTTTTTTGGGATCAACATATTTTTCCTTTAAAATGTTACATTTACTCAGATTAAACTTTTGATCTGTCATCTATGTTCTATTACGAATAAAATATTGACATTTGCCATCTCCATATCATTGCATTTGGTTTTTATTCACAATTTGTTTAGTGTCCCAACTTTTTTGGAATCCGGTTTGTAGCTTGTTCACAGTGGGAGGTGCAGCAGCACACAGTTTTACACAGCAGGAGGTGGGGGAGCAGGTGAGGGGCTGGGTTTGCATTCAGTGAGGAATGGGAGGAGGGGCCGCATGAAGGCACAGACTGGGAGAAAAGCTGGTGGATTTTCAAGTGTGATTATAATGTATCGGACTATATTGTTTTATATCGATATAGTCTCATTTTATATTGGCGTATGAAATTACCTCAAGGTTTTAAAAATATCGCCCAGCCTTAGTCTTCAATGTTTGTCTGGAATTTTTTGTTTACAACTCAAAATATTTAATCTAGCAAATGTTTTATCGTAGTTTACTAATAAAATGGAGAGAGCACATTAATCTGATCACTAATATTTCTCATCAGCTTTATGTAGTAAAGGTCCATTTTTGGAGAAACTTTTGATTTTACAAACATTTCTGTTGTGCTGATATTTATGTACCGTAATTAACAAAACCACAAGGTGAAAATTATTTATAAAACTCAAATCAAAGTGATTGATTTTCATTTTTAGAATGTATTTTTTCTCAAAACAGGGAAAGAAAAAAGAGGAACAGTGGAGCGCTGAGTTAAAAAAGCTACAGGACGATGGCCAGGAATTGAGGTGAGTTGTTGGTTCATTTATATTCTGTTAATTTTTCTGTATATTTTTAAACACTGTTGGAAGCTATTCATTTTTGACATTTGCCATCTTTTCCCCCCCTCACAGGAAAATAATTGCTGAATATGAACTTGAGATTGCAAAAATGATAAGTAAGTTAATGTTTATGTGTTACACAAAGTTAGTTTATAGGAAAAACTGAGCTTTTTTTCCCCCCTTGCCAATAAATTAGGTGATCATGAGAAGGAAATGGAGTATGCCCAGGTGAAGCTCAACGATGCTCTGCTGGAGAAGGAGCAGGTGTCCAGCGACCTGAATTCCATGGAGAAATCATTTGCTGAGCTTTTTAAAAGACTGGAGAAGTACAAGAATGTTGTTGAAGGTTACAAAAAGGTCAGTTTACAGAGCTGACGAGCCCTGCTCATCCTCATCCATAAGGCTGAAAGGAATATAATGTACAGTTCTTCTGTCTTTTTGCCAGAATGAGGAGACTCTGAAGTCCTGCGCGCAGGACTACTTGGCAAGGATCAAGAAGGAGGAGCAGAGATACCAGACCCTGAAAGCTCACGCCGAGGAGAAAATTGGCCAGTAAGAAACTAACCGGAACCCCGCTTTTGTTTTTAACCGAGTAAAGTTTTAGGACTCGTTTCATTTCTCATCTTCAGGGCAAATGGAGAAATTGCTGAGGTGCGATCTAAATACAAGGGTGAGTTTTCAGCGCTTCAGGTGCAGCTGCGTCGGGAGCAACTGAAAGTTCAGTCTTTGGAAAAGAGCCTGAAGCAGAAGGTGAGGGAACCTTTTATTATAGATAATCATGTAAAACATCTTGCAACTGTGTGAAAACGTGTTTTGTTTTCAGGAAACGGAAGCAGAAGAGCTTACAAAGCTTTGTGATGAACTGATATCCAAAGTCCAGAAAGGCTGAAGTCATTGCGTCTGCTCTGCTTTATTGTGTCCAGCTCATCTTGTATTATATTTTTGTGTTGGTTATTGTTCCTGTAATACTGTAGAAATAATAAAAAGTTTTAACAAGTTTGATTATTTTTGATCGTTATTGCTTTATGACAGTTGACCACTAGAGGACAGTGTTTGGTTTCAGAGTAATTGAACAGTCATGTTTTGAGTTTTAAAAGCATTACCGTTTTTTCTTTTTATGTGTTTTTCAAGGCCTGCGACCTATACTCAGGTGCGACCTATATATGGCTTGTTATCACTTTCGGTGAAACAAATTTTTAAATCCAGCTCATTTCACAATTACGTTCATTTATTAAGGAAAAGTTCAGCTCAGACATATATTTGCTATAATTTTTATCAAACAAATAATTGTTTTTAAGTGTTAATCTTCTTAAAAGCCTTGCTGTGCGCTCCTGTGGCAGACATTTGCAGCAGAGCTAAACGTAGGTGCGACCTATCTAGGGATTTTTCCAATCTATTGGTGATAATTGGACAATGCGACCTATACACCAGAAAATACTGTACTTGTGGATATAGTTAGTTTTGTTCCTTAACATTAGTTTTTGTGTCTAAGATTCACATGCTGCACTTTACAATCATCTGGAGCTCATCTTCGAGTGACAAAGTAAAAGCTCACCTGATACAAAGCTCCCCTTCTTTTCTGAGCAATCACGGGGTCCTGTCACATCGCTCCCTGAGTGGGACAATGCACTTCCTAAATGGTGAAAGAAAATCCTGCTTGGATTGAAGCTGAAAGGGCTGGTGGTGCAGAGGGGGCACGATGCACTTTACTCTGGAAAGATGCTGATCGTTCGGTGTAGTCTTGCAGAGGGAACATCACTCTAAAAGCGACCATGGGACTGCTCTTGTGTCTACGTTGTCTATTCAGTCTTTTGTCCTGACTACTTCTGTCCCTCTGCTGGCTGCCCTCTGTGTCACCCTCAGACACTTCAGCCTGCTCAAAGGAAGAAAGTGTCCTGTGAGACATCGAGGTGGGTCACTCCCTCTGAAATGATCTTAATCTGCAGCCCTCACTAAACCTATATCAAATTGACTCAGCCCAGTAATCATGAGGCGTGTCGATAATATGTAATTTAATCAAACCTTCAAATGTTTAACAGAATACACCAAACCAGATTGTCAAATATAACATTACATACTGTCATAGTAAATGTAGATAAGTTGAACAAGGTATTCAAAAATGTACAATAGCAATATACTTCCATAACATTACCTAGATATGTAAAAATGCCTTACTCTGAAAAATAAACCTTTACATTTCTTTTAGGAAAATAAATTAAATATTCTGACTACAGCTTCATAAACTATTGGTAAAAAAAAAAGAAAAGAAATGCTGGCTTATCTTGAATTACTACTGACTTGGGAGAACTAAGTTAAAAAAAAGAACATGGAAAATGAAAAGTTCCATTCCTTGCAGTCTGTGGCAAGGTGTGAATGCCATGAAAAGTTACAAATCCATTTCATATCACCTTTAACAAGAAACGAGCGTGGGATGGAGTAACGTTAACGTAGTGGTCAGCATTCATTAACAAACACAAAGACAACCTGAGTAGGAGCATAGAACCAGCCCTTTTGTGAATCTTGAGTACCGTTTGTTTAAGAAAATGCTAAATCTGACGGCTGAGGAAGATGACGTCCGAGCCACTTTTTTTAACTCACATCCTTAAAAAAAAAATTTCATTTTTGCATTAAGTGCACAACAAGGATAGATGGACTTTAGTGGTGCAAGCTTCTGGGTTAAAAAAAAAAAGCACTAAATGTGGAAGTTTTCATGTAATAACACACTGGCCTTTGTTACGCACGTTCCCAGCAACAGTTTCTGGTGTACGCTCCATCACTCAGGAGCTGCTCAGTCCACACCTGAGACTAACACTGAAAATGGATGTGCTGGTGCTGATGCACTTTCCCGTCCACGTGGGAGTGAGTGTGTGTGTGAATGTCGGTGTAGATTTTTGGGTAGATTTTCGGGGGCGCAGTCAGTACCCCCTGGCTGAGGAGGAGCTGCTGCTGGGCCAGGTACTCCTCGTAGTTCATGGAGCTCATGCAGTCTTTCTCTGGGTTGGAGGATCCGGACAAGGGCGCGGCGCAGGCCCTGTCCCGCTCTCGATGCCGGTGGGCGCCGTGCAGAGCCTGTGGAGCCGGAGCGCTGGGAGGGGGGCAGTGTTTTCTGCTCTGGCAGAACCACAACAGAACTGTGGCGAAGATGAACACGATTCCAGAAGGGACGCCGATGATGACGGGCCAGGGGAGGGAGCTGGTGGCTGCTGGGAAAGTGGAAATGATGGGAGGCTTTGTGTCTGGAAAAGAAGGGGGGTGGACAATAAGACATTAAGCAGTGCATGTATGTGAGTTTTTATTCATGAACAGGGGTCTGCAACCTTTTCGATCCAAAGAGCCATTTCTGCCTCTTTGTTCACTAAATGAAACTTGTCCGGAGCCACAATACCTGCTACAACTGGATTCTCAACTGGTGGCCCACGGACCACTTTAAGTTTGTTGGAGGACGTTTTTCTGGCCAGCAGGAATGACTTTATAAAACTAAAAATGTCTATTGATTTTTAACATTTACTGATATTTGAAGTTGATAGTTGAAGATTATTATTGTTTAATCTGATTGTTTGAAAAAAGGGGCAGATATAATAAGATTTATTCTTCTTTCTGCTACCTTTCATTTTTTTAATATTTTGTACATTATCATTTATGGGATTGTCTTGTATTGTTTCTTTTGTAAAAAAAATGAACAAATTTAATAAACATATTTTAACATTTTAAGATAAAATAAAAGACAAGATTCTTGTAAAGAAGGAAAAATTAATTTAATTTTGCCCAGTTTCTAAAAACTAAAACGATAAACTATGCAGGCCTTTGTGATTTTTATTTTTTTACTGTAGAAAAATTAAGAATCCTACTTAAAAGAAATAACGCATAAAGTGAAAGTATGTTTTACTCCTTGTAATGTAGGAAAACTGCTAAAACTAACCCTTCCAGTTGTTATAAGAACCAATAAAATTCAGTTTTATGTCAGCTTTGGTCAGCTTGAAAGAGCCGCTGCAGAGGGACCAAAGAGCCGCATGTGGCTCCTGAGCCGCAGATTGCAGACCCCTGTTCATGAAGAATTAGCCCACATAAAAGCAGATAACAGAGTACAGTCTAAAAGCACTTTACTACAGTAAACAGAATTACTTCATACAAAGTACTGCAGACAAAACGTCAACAAAACCGTAAACACAAGTTGATCTCTGCTTTATGGAAATGTGTTTCATGTTTACATACAACAGACATGCCTGCCTTTCAGTGGTGGATGATAATTAGCCTCACCTGGCTGTACAGTGAGGAAGGCACTGCGGAAGCTGTAGCCCATGGTGTTGGCGCCTAAGCAGATGTACATGCCGGCGTCCTCCTCCTTGGCGCGAGTAATGAGCAGCTTGTTTAGGTAGGAGCCGTCGGGCCTGGACCACACCTCCCCCGTGGGCAGCACCACAAATTTGTGGTCCCCCACCTCGATGGTGGAGTTATAGCGGCTCTCCTCGTGAGGCTCTACGCGTTTGAGCCACTGAATGACGGGCTTAACGTCGCTGCGGACTTTGCACTGGAAGGACGTGGAGCCTCCGTAGTCCACCGTGGTGTTGAGCGGGTGCGTGCCCGTCAGAACCGGCTTGGAGTTTGTCCTCTCTGCAAAAACACAAAGAGAGAAACTGTCGGAGACATCTTCAGGGGACGACACCACCTCTGCAGGCAGAGGTTGCCGTTGTCCATACCGGCCCTGAGGCTCTGAACTTGTAATTGACAGAGAGGCACGAATACCACATGTAACACAAGAAGTATGCATGATTAGCTTCCTCTCTTTCTTTGCTCCTGGTTGTACAGCACACATTTCTCATGGGAAGGAGGTGGGGGGCTCACAAAGTCTGGCAGACAGCTGGGCTTTAATCAGCTCCAGACTGAGTCGTGGGGCTCTGAGCTGAACAGCCTTGCTCCTTCTTCCCCCACCACCTCTGTGCAAACACCCAGGCACAAGCCCTCACTTTTAGGTCCTCCGTATAATTCTCGTGTGCATGAATACTGAAGCACGTTCATCCAAGGCAGGGGTCTGCAACCTTTATAATCAAAAGAGCCATTTTTACACCTTCATTCACTAAATTCAATGTTTCCAGAGCCGCAACAACCTGCTACAACTGTTATCAACTGGTGGCCCATGGGCCACTTTAAGTTTGTTGGAGGAGACTTTTGTGGCCAGTAGGGGTGAAATTATAAAGCTAAAATATCTAATGGTTTTTAACGTGTATTGATATTATTACAGTTTAAGACAAATGAAAAAACCAGATTCTTGTAAAGAGGTGGGGAAAGTTATTTTAATTAAAAAACAAAACAATGAGCTATGCTGACCTAAGTATTTTTTCTTAATTGTGGAAAAAATAATTAAGTAGGTATAGAAATAAAGCACAAAACTAAAGTGAGTACTGTATTTGCCAAAGAAATGACATGAAAACAGCTAAAACTAGTACTTTTTTGTTGTTTAAAAACCAATAAACTTCAGTTTTGTGTTACTTTTAGTCAAAGCTTGAAAGAGCCACTCTGGAGGAACCAAAGAGCCGCATGTGGCTCTAGAGCCGCAGGTTGCAGACCCCTGATCTAAGGCATGGGACCTGCTGATCACAACCTGTCTTCAGAGGGTGGATGACGACTTTTCAACTGATAACTGATCAGGCTCAGACTTATTAAAGATGATCTTTCTTTGTTTCCTGCAGCACACTGCTAATATGACCTAAACTAACAGCATTAATAAAAATAATAATAATGTCATATTTTTGTCATCTATGCATGTTTCCACACAAGACGAAATTTGACTCTGCATTTAACCCAATCACCACCAGGTGGCAGCGGGCAGCTATAGAAAGCGCGCCGGGGAGCAGTAGTGATTAGATGTGCTGTTCAAACACACTGATTTGATTTAATTCACCTGACCCCATCTGTATGTACTAATATAAACCCACAGCCCTGTAGAATACTCACGGATGACTTCGACTTTATACGTGGTGTGGATCTCCCCCGCTCGATTGGACACCCTGCAGGTGTACTTGCCGCTGTGTTCTGGCAGCACGTTCTTCAGACTCAGAGTCCAACGCTTCTTACGGCCCTCGCCGACCTCCTGCTCCGTCAGCGGCCTGTCGTCCTTCAGCCACACGATGTCCGGTCGAGGGGTGCCATTAGCTGCACATTTGAGGCGCACTGTGCTGCCAACGGGACAGGCGATCACTCTCCTCCTCATCTTTTCAGGCTGTGTGAACTGAGGGCGCTCTTTGGAAGAGAAAAGACATTTATGCATATTATACAAAATGTAGAGTTGATTGTGTTACATTGGATTATGTGATTAATTTTAAGAATAAATGCAAAGATGTATCACTTAATATATCTTTATATGTGAAAAATTGCAAAAGGTTGTGGTTTAATCAATGATACTTTCAGCTGGAATATTTTATTTATTTATTTTTTATATAAAACATCAAGCATGTGTTATTTATCTAGCAATATAAAAAAAAGAGCCAAGAGCTAATTCTAACAGCAGTTGAAGCTTCCAGTTTGACTATATTATCTTCAACAGTGCAAATGTTCACACAATTGTTTACCTGTTTCTTATATTTCTGTAGGGTTTTATGCAATCTTACTTCTGTAAATTTTGTGCTCTTTAGCACTTTCAAAATATATTTATCTTGATTTAAAAATATTTTCCCCATAGATTTACACTGAGATGTCCAGTGCCTTCAAAATCCAACAAAAACCTGCTTCAGCATTCTTGAACTATAAATGTCTTCCTATGCTTTTATTTTTAGCCACCATTCTGCTACTTAAAGCTCGCAGCTAGCCTTTAGCTATTATTAGCTTTTGCTAACCTTTTATTGGTAATACTTTTAGCTTCCAACTATGTAGTCTTGTGATTCTTTTAACTAGTGTTGAATGATTCTAAGTAGGAGTTGTCAACTTTTAGCTTTTACCAACCATTCTGATGGGTTTAGCTTACCGTAACTAACCTTAGCTAGCCTTTAGCTGGCCCATTGATATTTTTAGCTACTAGTTTGTCTTTTGATACTTTTAAGTTATAGCTGGCCTTTCGTTACTTTTAGCTAGCATTTTGCCTTTTTAAGCTTTTAGTTACTTTTGCTACCTTCAGCTTTTAGATTACCTTTTGTCATATTTAGCTTCTACATTTTTTTTATACTTTTAGCTAGAATTTTGCTAATGTTAGTTAGCCTTTTGATACTTTAACTTTTAGTTAACATTTTGCAGTTCATTTAGTTCTTTTTAGCGTCTATCTACTTCTTTGCTTCTTTTAGCATTTAGATTGCCTTTTGCTACTTTTAACTGCTAGTTAGTGTTAATACTGTATACTTTTAGCTAGGATTTAGCTACTTTTAGCTTAGTCTTTTGTAACTTATAAAGATTTCGTTTTTTGCTACTTTTAGCTTTATACTAGTGTATTCTTCTAGTTTCTTCAGTTTGTTTAGCAAATTTCAGCAATCATTTAGCACTCAGCATTTTGTTTGCTCTAGTTTTAAATAAAGTTTAATAGTATCTTCACAAAATTGTTTGATTTAATTTCTATAAAGTACCTAAATTAAATTACAGACTATTGAACTCTAAATGTATCATTTTGTATCCGCAAGCTTTATGAATCACGTGTACTTAACTACAGAAGCAATACATCATATTACTGTATACCGATGACAAAAAATGAAACCATCAGCTGAAGTTTTATGACAAATTAAAGAACAGGACGGCTGCAAACAGAACTCTAAAAATGTGTAAAACCACTAAGCTGAATTTGCTGTTTGCCACAGAATCATTAAAACATTCCAGTGGAGTCTCACCAAGTTTTTCACTGCTCGGCTCAGACTCTGCTCCAGTGGCCGGTCCAGGTTTGTCAGAACTTGAGTCATCTGTTGACACAGCAGGGACAGAAATAAAACATCACACAACATACAGTATAGGAAAATGAAAAAGAAAAGTATTTATTTGTGCAAGTTTTGAAGAATAGGAGCATGGCTGCACTGTTTCTTATTAAAACTCGGACAAGGTTAACATAATAGTTATTATATCGTGACACATAAATAACAGAAAAGTGCTGCAGACTGTTGGAGTGAACTCAGTCTATTGACGAGGTTGCATGCTCGGGTCGTGCTCTGCAGCTTTTGGAAGTACTGTAATCTGATCGGTTTTCGTAAGCCCGGTTCTAGGAGGCAGCTGTGGAGTTTATGTCACCGGCTGACATCATGCAGCCCAGCGAATAGGGGGCTTGGAGAAAAAAAATAATGAGTGAAACCCAATCACTGTTTTCTGATGAGCACCAACATTTCGAGTTAAGCAGTGATGAATTAACAGAACAGATCAGGTTCCGCAATGACCTCTGCCTGTCCGCGCAGACTCTAAACAGCTGGATTATGGAGGATAGACTCAGCTGCAGTGGTTTTAAATGATACCTCAAATTTGACTGTCCGTATTTCTAACACCTTACATTTTAAAAAGTGGAATTAGCCATGTAAAAACTAATTTAGCCAACTAAAAGTAGATGACTCCACTAGTTGCACCTTTGGCTCATAGAAAACCTCCTTCTGCAGTTTAAATCTGCTGTGGCTCAGTTTGTTTCTGCTTTTACTGCAGTCTAATGTATTTTTTTGTTCTAGGTGCAGTTTGGCACACTTGATTCCCTCTCAGGGTTTGATTGGGCCAGGTAAAGAGACCAGATGTGACTTCTAACCCCCTCGTTCTGCCTCCCTCTGTGAACCCCTGAATCTGTCAAGGCCCTCTTGGGTTCTCTGGGTACAAACCCTCCTTTGTATGTCCCCTGCAGCACCGAGTCCAGCCATGATGTCATGGCCGTTTGAAGGGGTTTAACTGGCCAACTATAATAACCCATTCCTTTAAAAAACAGCCTTCACTGGAAGAAATATTTCTCTGTTGCTCACTTGGGCTCTCCACATTCCTGCCGGTTCCTGAACCTCCCAATCCAAACAGACCATGGTCCCGCACTGCCAGGGCTTATTTTTTTACTTTTTTTTCTTTCTTGGATTTATTTCCTCTCTGCTTTTTTGGCAAATCTGGGGAACAATGGCACCTTTTATAATATGAAGCATTAAAATAAATCTCCTGCATCTATTGTGTATGCACAATGTAAGAGGCAAGATAAATTAAAGCTGCAATATGGGCGTTATATAAAAAGTAGAAGAGTAGCTAAAAGTAGCAAAAGCTAGTTGAAAGCCAAAGGACCAAGACAGTAGCTAAAATTTTAAAATAGCAAATGCCTAGATAGAAAAAAAATAAAAAAAGCTGTTTGAAAACAAGAAAAAGCTTTTAAAACTCTAAAGAGTTGCTAAAAAAATAAAAATAGACGGTTTAGCTGAAAATATTGTAAGGCTAGCTAGAAGCTAAAAGTAGCAAAACAGCTACAATCTAAAAGTACCATAGTAAAAGGCTAAATAAAAGCTAAAAGTAGCAGAACTGTAGCTAAAAGATAAAAGTAGCACAAAGCAACTTTACTGAAGCAGATTTCAAACTGAAAAGTTTTTCTGAACAAATCAAAATATCTCATTGTGTTTCAAACATTACATTTAAATGATTTGTTTTGCAGGAATCATGATGCGTGTGTTCTTTCGCAACTAAATGTCCAGACTGAAACTATCAAGTTTGTTAAAATGTAATCAACCGTATTTTATACGGCTGGAGTCCATTCATGATCTCCCTTCAGTGTTTGTGGTCTGACGCCATCCCCTCCCACTTCATTCACAAATCCAGCCACAGGAAACAGGTCACTACACACAGGCTCTCTGCTGGCCTCCTGCGCCAGCTGAATCTCAGGAAAAGGCCTAAGGATCAGGGGGTCTCAACAAGCTCCAGATGTTGTTGGGGACATTGTAACGTCCAGGAAAAGTTATGCAGTGGCGTTGCGTCATCTCCAAACAGTTACCGCCTGCGGACAGCCGGACACGAGGCGGTTCATCCAACAGTTGGCCTGACAACATCTTTAGAGGAGCAAAATAAAATAAAACCATGCTCTGAAAGCCACTGTCCTCTTCTTTTTCTTCTTCTTCTTCTTTCAGCTTTTCCCTCTTCAGGGGTCGCCACAGCGAGTCATCCTCCTCCACCTCTCTGTCCTCTGCATCCTCTGTCCTCACTCCAACTACCTTCATGTCCTCTCTAACTGCATCCATATATCTCCTCTTTGTCTTTTTCCTGGCAGCTGCATTTCTAACATCCTTCTACCAATATACCCACTGTCCCTCCTCTGGACATGTCCAAACCATCTCAGTCTGGCCTCCCTAACTTTATCTCCCAGTTGTTCAACATGTGCTGTACCTCTGATGATCTCATTCCTGATCTTATCCATCCTTGTCACTCCTAAGGAGAACCTCAGCATCTTCATTTCTGCCACTTCCAGTTCTTTCTCCTGTCTTTTTGTCAATGCCACTGTCTCCAGACCATACAACATAGCTGGTCTCACCACTGTCTTGTAAACTTTTCCTTTGACCTTTGCTGACACCTTTTTGTCACAAATCACTCCTGAAACTTTTCTCCATCCACTCCATCCTGCCTGGACTCTCTTCTTCACCTCTTTACCACATTCCCCATTTTCCTGGACAGTGGACCCCAAGTACTTGAAGTCCTGCACCTTTGTGACCTCTGCTCCTTGTAGCCTCACTGTTCCACTGGCCTCCCTCTCATTCACACACATGTACTCTGTCTTACTACGGCTGACTTTCATTCCTCTTCTTTCAAGTGCATACCTCCACCTCTCCAAGTTCTCTTCCACCTGTTCCCTGTTCTCACCACAGATCACAATGTCATCTGCAAACATCATAGTCCATGGGGATTCCTGCCTGACCTCATCTGTTAGTCGGTCCATCACCAGAGCAAACAAGAAGGGGCTCAGAGCCGATCCTTGATGCACTCCCACCTCCACCTTGAAGCTATCTGTCACTCCTACAGCACATCTCACCACTGTCCTGCTGTCCTCATACATGTCCTGTACCAGTCTAACATACTTTTCTGCCACTATTAGTGCAGACATAAACATTAAATCCACTCCTGTAAACTGTACAATCTCCTACTTGTGCAAATATGCCTGAGCAGCCGAGGACAAAGGGATTGCTGCATGCATCAGCGTCCCTTGAATGATTGCTCAGGGGGGGTGATGGAGCCAGTTGTCAGGACAGTACCCCAAACAGGGCCCAAACAACCAGCTGGAGGGATTGAGGAGGCGCCATGTTGAATGGACTGACCAGATTCTTCAGATAGCTCTGGAGAGGACAGGCTGTCCGCTGGCAGATGGGAAGAGGGAAATCTCTCCAGCCACAATGACCCCCCCACACACACACACTCGAACTCCCCCTCTCCACTCCCTCTTACATCAGCTCTCCTCGTCTTTCACCTCAAGTCTCACTCTTCTCCATCTTTTTATCCTCCTTCAGTGCGACGAGGTAAACTCTTGGTGTTTGGCCTTGATCTGCAGCCAATTCAACTGACCTCTCCACTGACCGGCACAGTTGCTATTTGAAGATTTTCCCTTTGTGCTTTAGTAATAAAAACAAACTGACATGATTGATATTATGTACGCTACACTTCTTTTAAAGAATAAAAAAAAAACTCTCTTTTTAGATCCTTTCAAGCATCATAATAGAAACCAGAGCAGGTTCAAGGCATGCTAAATTAATTAGCTGCTTCAATGTTAATGGACAGTATTGCTCATGGTAATTGCTGATTGTGTTCAGCTGCCTTCAATCAGGGCAGTGTTTTGACAATGAAATGCACCCATTGGAACGATTACCTATGAAAACAAATGCTTTGGTGATGGCCTGCCAGCACCTAATGGGATGACGAACAAGACAGACAGTGTGTGTTTTTGAAACCTGAAGAGTGATCATTGTATCTGTTCACTATGCGTTCAAACAGTATGAATGGGAATTACAACAGACCGAATCAAAATTTCAGAGTCAGGCCAGAATGTTTCTACGTAACTCCATAAAAGACAAAAAAAAAAGTCCTGATAAAAATCTCCAGGAACATAGCTTCTGAGAAAAACACGATTAAATGAATGATGGTGTTCTTTCCAAACAAAATCACAGAGTGGGACCGGAGCCATGTACGCAGTAACTGATCTCATCTTTATCACAGAAGTTCAAATTGTTTCTGTTCTACTCTCACTGTTAAACGGCACAAATGATCCGTTATATAACACAAACCACGGACGGAGTGTTGTTATCTTTCAGATTACGCAGCTGTAAGTTATGTGTGTTTACAAATACGCACGTTGTTATCTCCCTGACTTGAGTCAATATTAGCATTCAAATACGAACTCCACGAGCAACTGCAGTATTTAACTCTGTTCTCAAGAAGAGCAATACAGTAGTTTGAAAAAATTGGGCTGTCATTTCAAAAGTGCCTTGTTTGTTTCAAACTTTCTTTAAAAATCTGAATAAATTAACCCCTCAGCAGTCCTCATAAAAATGCTTACGTAATCCGCTTGGAAAAAGCATATCCAAATTAAATTAAGACGCTGTCCTTAAAGCCTTTATAGTACATGCAAAAGCTTAGTCTCTTTGTAAACTTAACTCTGAATTCTTTACTTCTGCTGTGAAAAACATTTGAACTAAAACTAGTATGTTGTGCTTGGCTCTGGAGAGACAATAGATGCACTGTAGCATTTTAATCTGAGCCCCCCAGGAGAATCTATATGGCTCTGTATGCACATCTCAGTCAATAGGGCCCTTTAACTTCTGAAATTTTAACTCATAGCAAAAACACAACACAACCTGAAAACATAAACAACATTTTGGAGAAAGGACAAAATTGAGTAATTCTGGTGGAGAAGGTGTTCTAAATTGTTGTAATCTAAAACATAAACATAAGCTTCATAAACAACTTTTTATTAATTTATTATTTAAATTTAATGTATTTGACTTTATTGATTTATTGTCAAAGGATTGTATTAAATTTAATACTGCTCATTTTGAGATGTTTTTTTTTCATCTGTTTTGCTGTTGAACCTAAAAATCATATAAAAAATAATCACCATTAAATTTGCAAAAGGTCTGTATTACTCTCTGAATCCTATGGGCCAAAATTACACCATTCTTAAACTGCAAACATGGGCCACAAAAAATCACTCCAAGGGCCACAAATGGCCCCCGGGCCACACTTTGGACACCACTGAGTTAAGGGTTTAAAGGTACTAAGTCAGGAAGACTAGTACAAAAAATAAATAAATCATAAAATAAAAAACTAAATCCGCACGTTTTCCTTGTATTGATTAAACGTATCCTTAAATTAAAAGTTTGTTTCCCTATGGAAACAGCCAAAGTGACTGAAAATACAACGTCCAAAGGAAGAGCCGTTTGAGAAGATTATTTTTAATGTTGGCACTTATTCACACTCAGATTTGTTGAGTAAAGTATGAAGATAAGCTTCCACATGTTTTTGAACTAATTCAGCCAAGTGCCTAGTTTTCATTGAATGCGTACCCACATTTCAGAAATGTATGTCAATATACTTGGCAAACATACTGAAGTAAACTCTTTCAAACTTTTCATTTTAATAGTTTGTAATAAGCACCTTTAAGATGCTATTTGCTATGTCTTATTTTAAATTAACATAAATTCTGGATGTTGGTGCCAAATTTAATAATGACTAAAGTTAATGTAAGTGTAGTAAGTGAAAAAAGTTACAAACTGAAGACCAAACCTTCAAATTTTTGTAATTCCTACCATCAATTTCCATGATTTACTGATGGTCAACATTTCAACATTTCAGCTCCCTCTAGTGTTTAAACCTAAATTAGATCATAATAAAATCAAAAAAGGTGTTCAATACAATCATAAACTTATTTTTACTTTTAACTTCAGCATGAAGTTATTTTAGTTCAGTGCTTTGATTTAAATGGAAACATTCAGCAATTCACTTTAGCACATTTTATCTTTTGACAGTTTATATTTCTTGTGATTATTTGGTGCAGTGGACACTTACTGTTAGAAACTATAGAGGTTTAGGTTATTATCTATTCTTCTTGACACAATGAATTTACCTGTACTGTACTTGCTCACATTCTTTAAGCTCCTTAAAATCCACTACAGAAATTTAATGAAGTTTATTCCTACTAACTACGAGGTTAACACACACTCATTTTAGACAGTTTGATATTTGATTATATAGTTTTGTGCTGTGCACTGGCAAATAAATTTGAATAAATCTTGACGCTGTGAGACAATTACCGGTATGCATTTGCTTTATTTATCCGAGACTTTGACAACAGTTCTTTCTTTACTATGACATTTTTACTCCTAATTTAAATCTTTCTCCACTGATATTTATTTACCATTCATCATGTTTCCCCAATTCCCCTTGGAGATAAATAAAGTATATCGAATGACTGATTGGGATTTGTTTTAAGTGTAAAGTAACAAACCATCAGCCATGTTCTACCACCAGAAACAAAAACATTCTTTATTTATAATCTCTATGAAAAAAAAATCCAGCATGAAGCCCAGGCTGTGTCACGGTGCTTCTCATTTTATGATTAAAAAAAAAAAGGTTAAAGCTCTACTTGAATCACATGTCAAAGATTTTACGAGAAAAAAATCTGTAAACCTATTTAGTTTTATTTTTTATTTTCCTCATTCTCGTTTTAATGGGTTC
>JBBPBX010056637.1:6800-22697 GCA_038048925.1 Garcialebias charrua
TTTACCAGCTGAAAAATATTGAAACCGTAAAATAAGACTATCATAATAAAACTCCAGTCACAGGACACAAATGTAATTCTCCCACACAATGTAAACTCATGCAGGATGCAGATTTCTGCTCTGCACAGAGCAAAATTATGCTAAAGCGTGCGTATTTCAATGGGATGCAGAGAGCTCAAGCAGCAGTTTGTGATGAGATGGGAGGTGGTAAATTGTATATTTATGTATGCATCATACGGCCATACATATAGGAACACACTTTCAGGTGTTTAAAGTTAGATAAGGCCCTTACCTCAGGATGCTTTGGCACTCCTTTAGTGTTGGTGAAGCTGCCCTTTTTTCACTAATCATTGTGAACTCAGCCCCAGCAGGTGGAAATCAGTGTGTCTGAAGCCTTTAGGAGCACGTTTCCAGGGCCTTTAATGGCTTCACTCACACTCTTTGTTCTGGGAATATTGTTTTCTTTCATGCGGTTTAGGATTGTTGAGTCATAACCATGTTAAACTTATGAACCTTTAACTCCATCTTTGTTGATTAATCTGCTGCCCAATTTGATATGTCATACTTATTTTTCATTGAACCTGCGAGCAAGGTTTGTTTAAATTTCATTTTTCCCCTTCCCCCTTTTTCAGCCGTCTTGTGTCTCAATGTTTCTCCTAATTGTAACCAGAAAGTTTGTTTGGAGATTTGTTCAGTCCTCCATCACACGCAACCAGGATGTCAGCCAAGACGTCTTCTTCTGTAGACTCACAACCGTACACACAAAAAACATCACAATAATTCCTCAGTTTTACGCTTGTCGAAGCCTTTTTAGAGTCTCTTTAGAGCGCATTTAGGTTGTGTGTTTGTATTTGTTGCATCTGACCCTAAACGTTTAAAGGAAAGGATAATGATAATGGTTTTTCACTGTTCGTATAAACCCACAGGATGTTCAAGGTCTAAAACTCTGGGATGAAAAGAGCGTCTTGGAGGAAGAGTTTGAATTTTTCTCTGTTTCTGATTCCAAGCTGGATCTGAACAGTAAACAAATATCAAGATTGTATTTCTTCCCCATTCCAGTCCTCTTGCAGTTTTTCACTGAGGTCAGTAGATCACATCGTGCACTCTCATCAAGTACTCCATTTCCCATCATCCATTTCACACGGAGCTGACCCCATGTTCCTGCTGTTGTGAGCTCCAGCTTTCATAAGAGATGAGATCTGACGGGAGAGGAGACAGAGAAACGCTGGCTGACACGGATGTGGTGAGAGGTCTGAGTTAGGACGCAGAAGAAGAAGGCGGAGGGGCAGAAGTGGGTAGTGGTGCTTGGGAGGAGGAGAGAGAGGGACTGTAAGGTGCTTTCCCAATTCTGGTCTTAAATTTGTTAGAAAAACATGTGGTCTGAATTTGTTTTCAGGCAACAGAACAGCATCAC
Source organism: Garcialebias charrua (assembly GCA_038048925.1). Taxonomy (NCBI): domain Eukaryota; kingdom Metazoa; phylum Chordata; class Actinopteri; order Cyprinodontiformes; family Rivulidae; genus Garcialebias; species Garcialebias charrua. Next base: position 8,215 of record JBBPBX010056637.1, read on the forward strand.
ATACACAACAGTTTTAACACAAAGACAGTCTGATAAACATGCGGAGTGTGTCTTTACTGTTTAACAAAAAGCCAATCAGCTGCTTCGTTGAACAGGTTTTGTCAGGTGAGACCCATCTGAAAGGTGGAGACATGCTGGCTTTGGAAAGCTGAGTGACTAATGGTTCTTTTCCCAGATTTTTCATCACCTTTTGTTCCCCATCTGTTCTCACTAAAGAACTGAACCACCGCTTCTCCTCAACTGTTTTCTTTGGAGTATTTGCCTCTCTTGTGCTTTTAGTTTGTTTTACACGGCTACGGTTTTTCCACACTTGTCAACTTTTCACTTGACCGGGTCAAGAAAAGGGAAAGCCCCCATTTTTCTATATTTATGATGAGAAATTTGTGCAGCAGATGTGATTTAAAAGGGATTAAATCATAAAATACACACTCCTGTTCTCAGGTGAGTCCAGTCTTATCAGAAAAGGTGTAATAAGTAAGTTTGTCCACATTTTACTAAATAATTGTCAATATGATCTTGTTGTCGTACATCTAATGCCAACTTCTTAACATAGTGGGATACACCAAGGGGACAAGCATCCATGTTGTAGCAGTTAATAAAACCCTGTAACATGTAATAAAATGGTTATTACGGGGTCTGCTTTAAGCTTTGGTTGAAATGTTGTACAATCCTTCTCCACGTTGCCAAGACAGCGAGTTTTGTTACGCCTTTTTTCCCCTTCATAGTTTTGCTGAACTGAAGTTTTTGGATTTGATTCAATTCAATTCAGTTTATTTATATAGCGCCAAGTCACAACAGAAGTCGTCTCATGGCTCTGAACAGAAACATTCATATATAAAAGTAATAAGTTTACAGAAACAATAAATGAGATAAGCTCAAAAGGCCACAACCATATGAAACAGTTAAACCCTAACACTCAATCAAACTCAAATGTTTCTGAAGTGGCTTGGATTTGTGACTTGCCCACAAGTTGGTAACATGTGAGCACTAATGAGCATTAATGGTCAAGACAAGTCAAATGGATAGAATCATTGAAAATATACAGTATGCCGATGTTCCCTATCACTGAAGGATTTGAATAGAAAATGTTTGTAGTTTTTGACCACCAGGCAATGGTGGAGCCAGGGGGTGGCCAATGGTGGCCTTGGCCCCCATAGATTAATCTTCAGCCACCTTAATAATTTGAAGAAACTACACTTTTAAGCAATATAAAAAGTAGAACACATAGTTGTATGTATGACAGTGGCCATCTTGTATGTAAATGATAAATGGTAAGTGGACTGTACTTATACTGTTATAATCTCTGGGAATCCAGTTTGTAACGAGACCCGGAATGACACAAGACTCAAATGGGAAAAGGTGACAGTGTTTATTATTTTACAGACGAAACGTCTGTAAAAGTTTGCAAAACCGAGAAACCGTTGTAGTTGTTTCCTGGTCTCAGGAACCGGCCACTCCACCACTGCCTTAGTCTTTTCGGGATCTGTCCTGTAGTGCCCTTCCCTGAAGATAAACCCCAAAAATTAAACAGAAGAGGCATGAAAGTCACATTTTCCCCTTTCACAAAAAGCTGGTTCTCATAAAGTCTCTGGAGTACAGTTCGGATTTGTGAGATGTGTTCAGTTTTAGACTTGGAATAAATGAGAATGTCATCAAAGTAGACAAATACGAAGTCTCCAATAAAATCTCTTAAGACATCGTTTACCAGTGCTTGAAAACCTGCGGGAGCATTGGTGAGGCCAAAAGGCATAACAAGATATTCAAAGTGTCCCAAAGGTGTCTTAAATGTTGTCTTCCACTCATCAGCCTCCTTGATTCGGATGAGGTGATAAGCGTTATGGAGGTCTAGTTTGGTAAAGATGGTAGGGGTTGTAGTTGTTCATGAATAGAGTCGATTAATGGTAGTGTATACTTGTTCTTTATTGTTATATTGGTTAGACCCCAGTAATCAATGCAAGGGCACAGTGTTTTGTCCTTCTTAGCAACGAAAAAGAATCCTGCCCCCACTGGAGAAGTTGATGGATAGATAACCCCAGAGTCCAGAGATGCCTCAATGTAAGATTTCATGGAGTCGTGTTCAGGGCCAGAAAGGTGGTATAGGCGGCTAGCTTGTAGAGGGGCTCAAGGGAGGAGATCGATGGAGCAGTCGTAAAGGTGATGAGGAGGAAGAGAGAGAGCATTCTGTTTGCTGAATACCAGAGCCAGATCATGATACTCAGGAGGAATGGTGGAGAGGTTAATGTCCTCAGTGTTCTGTTCACTTATTAAAGGGTTTGAGATGCCAGAGCTAAGGCAGTGTTTTAAGCACTTGTCACTCCATCTCTCTACCCTTCCGAACTCCCAATTGATGTGGGGACTATGATTATTCAACCAGGGATAACCTAAAATTAACTGGGTAATAGGAGAATCGAACACAAAGAAGCTAACATATTCATGATGGTTACTTGAAGTAATTAGACGTAGGTCTGCAGTTTTGAAGCAAATTTGTGCTAGTGTTTTCCCAGTTACTGCAGCTATGGAGACTGAGTCAATCTCGAGGACGGGGAGAGATGGTTCTTGGACCAAGTTATGACTAATTAAATTTTGTTCAGCACCAGAATCTATTAGAGCCGAGATCGGGAAATGGTTTTGATTACGGTAATTTGGATGACTAGGTAATGTGAATCTACAAAGGGGTGTAAATTAGGAAGTGCCCACCAGTAACTCCCTCTTTACTGGCGGGCATTTTCGTTTCCCCAAAATGGACATGAGGCAATGAAATGTTCATCTTTTCCACAGTGGATACCCAAGTTTGATTCTTTACATCTTTGTCTTTCAACAGATGTTAAACGAGTTCTCCCAATCTACATGGGTTCAGATTCTGGCAGGGCTAAAGGAGAAGCAGGATATGGCGCTAGAGAACTCTGGGGTTTGTAGTTCACGGGAGTGAACCTGAAGTTGTGAGCCCCACCTGATGATGCTGAGAGACTGGAAGTGTTGGCCACCTGGGAATTGTAGTCTCGCTCTCGGCGGCGTTCCCGGAAGCGTTTATCGAGAGAGATTTATAATAATAATAATAATAATTAATTCAATTTATAACGCACTTTTCATTACTGAAAATCTCAAAGTGCTACACATATATTGAATGCTACACACATTCATAAACCGGTGGCGGCAGACTACCATGCAAGGTGCTTTCCAGTCCTACCGGGATTTCTAAGTTTATTAACACATCAAAACTAGGCGGCTCATCTCTTGCTGCGATTTGATCTTTAATATACTTGGATAATGAATTCAAAAATGTACTTTGCAACGCTTTTTCGTTCCACCCAGTTTGAGCGGCGAGAATGCGGAACTCGAGGACGTGTTCGGAAACAGGTCGTTGGTCCTGACGTAGCCCCAACAAACGTTTCTCCGTGTTGGGTTGTTGTAGCGGACAGTCAAAAATCCTGCAGAACTCATTGAGGAGAATATCAAACTGTCATGATCTGCTGTTTAATGTTGGAACCCACGTGCAGAAAAACAGACTGGCTCACGAATGTAAAATGAACAATGATTTATTTAACAAAAATAATAATGCTGATAGTGGAGCAAAAACACTTACTGAGATGAGATGAGATGAGATGAGCAGATCACACACCGTGGAAAGACAAAGCCCCGGTGCTCAAGGAGTGAATACACAGAGTTTATATACTGACACAAACGAGACACTAGCTATGTTTACATGGGCAAAATTCTGTGACCGGATTGAAATGTGCTCTGAATGCATAATTAGATAGCACCGTTTACATGCGCCCAATCCGTTCATGACGAGTGTTTACATGCAGCAGGCTTTTATTCTGATCAGAAGTTCTGACATGCGCAGAGTGGTACACTCCCCTTAAAAAAAAAAACGAAGAGGAAGTTACTTTCGTAAAAACCACAGAAGAAGAAGCTACTTCCGGGACGAAAGTAAACATACGCGTCCAAAATGGACCCGCACCAGATTGTAATGACGGAGACTGAGTTTTTCTGCACTCCCTGATTGAACTACAGGTGAAGCAGCGCGTGCTTTTAGTTTTTTTATTCACAGGATGAGAGCGCTGGACGTCCTCTGTCCTCCAAGCTGTCGTGGACAACAACTGTTGGTAAGATAATAAAAACGCTGTATGCTAATAAACTTTTTGTCCTTTCCTTTTCTACCTGTCTGCGTGATACTGTCTGTATTTGTTATTAATTACTATTCTTCCTCTGTTTTCCTGTTTCTGGAGCATCAGTGTCACGATGCCAGGCAGTGCCTGCCATGATGCCAATGTCCTGCGCCACTCAGACCTCTGTCAAAGGGCTCATCTGTTGACAAAAGTAAGGCTAATATTTACTATATTGTATTTACTGTAGTATTACTACAACGATTACAGCTAAGTACAGTATCTCAAAGTAGAGATGCTTAGCTGTAAAGTTTTATTTAAAATAACATTTGTTTGAACCATGTCTTTAAACAAATAGTTAAATGTTGCCAAAATGTAAGGCTAACATTTACTATATTGTATTTAATTTTACAACTATTACAGCTAAGTATATCAGAAGACATACTTAGCTGTAAAGTTTTCTTTCAAATAAAATTTGTTTGAACCATAACTTTAAACAAATAAAAAGTTGAACACTAAATATTGGCATGTCCTTTTTTGCAGTCTGTGAGGAACATTGAAGCAAAGGACGTCCGTCTCTTCATTGTTGGTGATCGTGCATACCCGCTGTTGGACTGGCTCGTCAAAGGATACGCAAACTGTCCTCGTCTGACTCCTCAACAAGTCATTTAATGTTTACCTTGGCGCTGTCAGGTGGAGGTAGAGATGACCGGGTTTCTGAAGTCACAGTGGAGAGTTCTTCTAAAAAGATACTGTACTTATGTATTCGTGTTCACATGCAGTTAACATTTGTATAAAATTATTATCACAATAAACAACTGCAAGTAATACTAGTGAACATCTGAGCTCTTTAATGATTCAGATTCAGATTCAGATTCAGTTTATTATCGCCATTGTCAATGAACAGGATTCACAGACTAGGAATTTGCTTCGGCATAACGGTGCATAAAATATAAAAACATAAGACACAAAAAACATAAACCATAAAACATCAATACAATCAATAAAATATTCAGTGAACAAAAACTACTAAGAAACAGCGCAATTAGAGTGGTGCAATCAAAATACAGTGATACAGTGATTCCCAATCAAAATACAAAGAACAAATACAAAATACAGCGACCAAGGCCAGTTATGAGGTACTGAATGAGGTAATGAACCAAACAGTTTAACACATTCTTGTAAACAGTTGAAATTGCAATGTTTGAAACATGTTTCTGTTGTAAACAATTACTGAAAACGTACTCAAATTCAGACCAAGGCTGAGAAGGATCACAGACACAGGTAATCAGTTAAGTGAGTTTATTTACAGTGCTGGGGTAAAGGAAGTCAGGGTTCCTGGAAGGAAAGGGGGAAAAAGATTAATGATGATGTTTGGGGAATATTGCAGTTTTAGTGTTTAATTAAGTCTCTCTCTTACAGAAGGAACTTGGAGGAGGCAGACCAGAGGGAGGAGGTGAGTGTCCATCAGGTGAGTAATTCCTTGTATTTATCCAAGAGTCCCAAGTAGTGTCTTGCAGGTGGCAGCTGGTGGAGGAGTGTCAGGCTGGAGGACAGAGTTTTCTCAAAGAAGGAGTCCAGTTTGGAGGCAGCTTGTCCAGTTTGGGTTCCAGAGGTGAGTCACAGATTTGTCTTGAAAACACAGGGAGACATAAGCTGGTTAAACATAAGTTCACAAAGGAGAACATTAAAATGGCTGTCTCACAGTACCCAAGGTGACTGAATGATTCAGCAAAGACTGGAACCTCCTCCAAGGCTTAAATAGCAGCTGGACTCGTTAACCGGATTGGCAACAGCTGGTTACCCAGGAACTCCCATCTCCAACACTCAGCAACTGCAAGGTGAGTTCTCACATACACACAAACACAAACCCAACAGTACCCCCCCTCAAACATCGCCTCCAGGCGATCAAAGGCGCTTGTCAGGATGTCTCACAAAAAAGTCAGTGATGAGACCAGGATCCAAGATGAAGGACCTGGGAATCCAAGATCTCTCCTCGGGGCCGTAACCCTCCCAATCAACCAAAAACTGATGTCCACGACCCCGTCTCCGAACATCCAGGAGTCGACGAACGGTGAACACAGTCTGATCATCAACCACACGAGGGGGTGGACGATCGAGGTCGGAAGGATTCAAAGGATCCTCCACATAGGGCTTGAGTTGGGACACGTGGAAGGTGGGATGAACACGCATAGAGCGAGGGAGCCGAAGTTTAACAGCAGAGGGGTTAACAATTTTGACAACAGGAAAAGGTCCAATAAACCGAGGTCCCAGTTTTCTGGAGGTGTCCTTGAGGGAGATGTTCTGAGTGGAGAGCCATACCTTCTGTCCCACAGCGTACAGAGGAGCCGGAATACGGCGACGATCAGCCCACCTCCTGGTTTGTTCACGGGACCGAAGAAGAGCCTCCTTGGTCTGCCTCCAGATGCGTCTGCAACGTCGTAGGTGGTACTGGACAGAGGGGACAGACACGTCAACCTCCTGGTGGGGAAACAGTGGAGGCAGGTAACCCAGAGATGCTTCAAAAGGAGAGAGGCCCGTAGCCGAGGACGTGTGAGTATTATGGGCATACTCAACCCAGGGGAGAAGAGAGGACCAATCAGCAGGGTTATTGTCAATGACACAGCGAATAGAGGACTCAAGTTCTTGGTTGCATCTTTCAGACTGACCGTTGGTTTGGGGATGATAACCAGAAGACAAGCTCACCGAGGCACCAAGGGCTTGACAGAAAGCCTTCCAAACTTGAGACACAAATTGGGGACCACGATCCGAGACGATGTCACAAGGAATGCCGTGAAGTCGAAAGACATGCTGGACCATGAGGTGAGCGGTCTCCAGAGCAGAGGGGAGTTTAGTTAATGGAACAAAATGTGCAGCTTTAGAGAATCTGTCAACAATGGTAAGGATGACGGTGTTACCTTCAGAAGGGGGTAAACCCGTCACGAAGTCCAGAGCAATGTGGGACCAAGGACGACCAGGAACAGCAAGGGGCCTGAGGAAACCCGCAGGAGGTTGATGGGTGCTTTTATTTCGAGCACAAACAGCACATGCAGCGACAAAACGCTTGACATCACGGGGAAGGGTAGGCCACCAGAAGTGCCGCTTGGTGAAGGAAGTCATGCGATTGACACCAGGATGGCAGGAGAACTTCGAACAGTGAACCCATTGCAGGACCTGGCTGACCACAGACACGGGAACAAACAAACGATTAGGTGGACCAGTACCAGGATCAGGTTCAGTCTGTTGAGCTTGAATGATGTCCCTCTCGATCCCCCAGGAGGTGGCACCAACAACACAGGTGCGAGGGAGAATGGCCTCAGTGGTCTCGGCGGAATCTGTAGACGAGAATTGTCTGGACAGGGCATCAGGCTTAACATTCTTGGACCCAGGGCGATAAGTGATAGAAAAATTGAACCTGGTGAAAAACAGGGACCACCTGGCCTGTCTCGGGTTCAGTCGTTTGGCACTCCGTAGATAAGAAAGGTTCTTATGGTCGGTGAGAACAATAAAAGGCAGGTTGGACCCCTCTAACCAATGCCTCCATTCCTCGAGAGCCAATTTGATGGCCAACAATTCCCGATTTCCCACGTCGTAGTTGGCCTCAGAAGGAGAAAGGCGGCGAGAAAAAAATGCACAAGGGTGGACCTTGCCATCAACAGGGGACCTCTGCGAGAGAACAGCACCCACGCCGGTGTCCGAGGCGTCAACCTCAACAATGAACTGCAAACTGGTGTCAGGATGGGTTAGAACAGGGGCAGAGGAAAAAAAGTCCCTTGAGTTTGATGAAGGCCTCTTCAGCCTCCCTGTTCCAAGAGAAAATACGGAGAGAAGAGGTGAGTTTGGTTAACACTAGGAATACCAAACACATGTACTTGTACATATTTTACATATAGCTCCCATGGGAGACTGTAAAATGACAGATTGAGGAATTTGCATTCCATTAGGTTTGTGTGACCCCCTGGGGCTGAAGTCTTTTGTGTGCTCAAAACATCCCCCCAGTAGCCAAAACAAAACACCTCCCCATATTCCAACAACAACATTCCTTCTGCAGGTTCAAAGTGCAGCTTTTTACAACACAGACCAAACTTTTGGAGATGTTGATGACTCTTTGCAAATGTCAACGCTAGAAACTTCAGTTTATTTTATAGATATACGTTTTATACTTTTTATACTACTATGCAAAAACTCAGGACAGTATTACACTTTTATTATTTCATTTTATGCTTATGTTCATTGGGTGTTTGGTGTTTCAGTGTTGGTGTAAATTTTCATACTTTTATACTATTATGAAAAAACTCAGGACAGTGTTACACTTTTTTACTATTTTACTATTTTATGTTATGTTTATTAAATGTTTTAGTGTTTAGTGTTTAGATGGTTACTGTTGCACCGAGGGACTGAGAGAAACGCAATTTCGGTCCTGTGTATGTCCTGTACATACAGGTAGTCCCCGATTTACGAGCGAGATCCGTTACAACGAGGCGCTCGTAAACTGGAAATCTCGTAATTTGGAACGGCCGCCACGCTTCTCGTAAGTCCGGAATTTCGCTCGTAAATTGGAACGGTTTTGCTAGCGCGACTACGAACACTCGTTTTTCATCGAAAAACTGCTTATGAGTGCATAAAAATGATCGGAAACGTGTGTCCACATGTTTAGCTAACGAACTGTGGTGAAAAAACACAGGAAAACTCAGTATTTTTTGCGTTTTTTCCAATAATTCGCCAGCTCGTAAGTCCGGAACCTCGTAGATCAGAGCGCTCGTAAATCGGGGACTACCTGTATTGTATTTCTGACAATAAAGTTGACTTTGACTTTGACTGCCTCTAAGCGAGCAGGTCCCCGGTTCAAATCCCGGTCCGGGGGCCTTTCTGGGTGGAGTTTGCATGTTCTCTCCGTGCATGCGTGGGTTTTCTCCGGGTGCTCCGGTTTCCTCCCACAGTCCAAAAACATGCATGTTAGGCTGATTGGCAACTCTAAAATTGACCCTGGGTGTGAGTGAGACAGGTCCCTCTTGTAAATGAGTCCCCGTGGCTCAACGAGTCCAGCCTGTATAAATAAAGGTTGAATGAATGAATGAACAAACTGATATGGAGAGAACACAAATTCTGTAAGAATAAAAATACTAAATCTATTACAGTACTGTACAAAGTCAGAGACCCATTGAATGATAAAGCTCTGTATTTGTTGTATAACACAATCATTTTTCCACACTCAAAAGTATGAATGTTTACATGAAAACTGGAGTGAAACAACTTTATTCAATTTTATTTCACTCAGCATGTAGCTTGCAGATAGGCAGATAGGCAGCCATGGCATAGTGGTAATGGCACTCGTCCACCGATCGGAAGGTTGGAGGTTCGAATCCCGTTTCCCCACACCATGTGTCGTTGTGTCCCTGGGCAAGACACTTAACCCCGAGTTTCTCCCGGTAGGACTGGATGGCGCCTTGCATGGCAGTCTGCCGCTACCGGTGTATGAATGTGTGTATGAATGGTTGGATGGTTGGTATTGTAAAGCGCTTTGGGGCCCCTCATAGGGGGCTGGAAAGCGCTATATAAATAAGCTCCATTTACCATTTGTCCTTCGTCCAGGAAGGACAAAGATGCCTTCCTGACAAAACCGCCGTTCACATAAAGCGCATGTGTCTCCGCGGAGAAACTTATGAACTGACACGGTCCATAGCAGGGTTTCCAGGCCGAAGGCCTGTAAGTCGATGTCCTCGTAAGTCGGGGACCACCTGTACAATCCCGCCGCCTTCAGATAAAAGTGACCAATGCAATCCCGCCTTGACCGTGGAATACTGTAGGTGATATTTAGTATTTTTATTCTTACAGAATTTGTGTTCTCTCCATATCAGTTTGTTCATTCATTCATTCAACCTTTATTTATACAGGCTGGACTCGTTGAGCCACGGGGACTCATTTACAAGAGGGACCTGTCTCACTCACACCTAGGGTCAATTTAGAGTTAACAATCAGCCTAACATGCATGTTTTTGGACTGTGGGAGGAAACCGGAGCACCCGGAGAAAACCCACGCATGCACGGAGAGAACATGCAAACTCCACCCAGAAAGGCCCCCGGACCAGGATTTGAACCGGGGACCTGCTCGCTTAGAGGCAGTCAAAGTCAACTTTATTGTCAGAACTACAATATGTACAGGACATACACAGGACCGAAATTGCGTTTCTCTCAGTCCCTCGGTGCAACAGTAACCATCTAAACACTAAACACTAAAACATTTAATAAACATAAGCATAAAATAGTAAAATAGTAAAAAAGTGTAACACTGTCCTGAGTTTTTTCATAATAGTATAAAAGTATGAAAATTTACACCAACACTGAAACACCAAACACCCCTAAAACACCAAACACCCAATGAACATAAGCATAAAATGAAATAATAAAAGTGTAATACTGTCCTGAGTTTTTGCATAGTAGTATAAAAAGTATAAAACGTATATCTATAAAATAAACTGAAGTTTCTAGCATTGACATTTGCAAAGAGTCATCAACATCTCCAAAAGTTTGGTCTGTGTTGTAAAAAGCTGCCCTTTCAACCTGCAAAAGGAATGTTGTTGTTGGAATATGGGGGAGGTGTTTTGTTTTGGCTACTGGGGGGATGTTTTGAGCACACAAAAGACTTCAGCCCCAGGGGGTCACACAAACCTAATTGAATGCAAATCCATCAATCTGTAATTTGACAGGCTCTGGTAAGTGTAGTACTCATCTGAATATTCTGGTATTCCTAGTGTTAATGGACACACAACTTGACTGAAGTTCCTGATGAAACGGCGATAAAAGTTGGCGAAGCCCAGGAAGCGTTGGAGTTGTTTGCGGTTCAGAGGAGTGGGCCAGTCCATCACAGCCTTGACCTTCTCCGAGTCCGTCCAGACCTGTCCACTCTTAAACACAAATCCCAAAAAGGCAACAGAGGGCACACTGAACTCACACTTCTCAGCTTTGACGAAGAGTTGGTTCTCAAGCAGCCGCTGGAGAACAGCCCGAACATGTTGTGTGTGTTGTTGAGGGTCCTTGGAGAAGATCAGGATGTCGTCCAGGTAAACGAAGACAAACTGAGACAAAAAATCCCTCAGTACATCGTTGACCAAGGCCTGAAACACAGCAGGAGCATTTGACAACCCAAAAGGCATCACTAGATATTCAAAATGTCCAAAAGGGGTTCTGAAGGCAGTCTTCCATTCGTCCCCTTCTTTCATACGAACCAGGTGATAAGCGTTCCGGAGGTCAAGCTTAGTGAAAATAGAAGCCTCCCTGAGTTGCTCGTAAATGGACTCGATAAGAGGTAGAGGATATTTATTCTTAATGGTGATCTGGTTCAGTTCTCTGTAATCTATACAAGGCCGTAACGTTTTATCCTTCTTGGCGACGAAGAAAAACCCAGCTCCAACTGGGGACGTCGAAGGACGAATAATGCCTGAGGATAAAGATGCGTCAATATATTCCCTCATAGTTTGCTTCTCAGGACCAGACAGATTATACAGACGGCAGGAAGGTAAGGGAGCACCAGGTAGTAAATCTATGGAACAGTCATATGGCCTGTGGGGAGGTAATGAGAGAGCTCGGGATTTGCTGAACACCGGGGCCAGGTCATGGTAACTGGTTGGAATAGATGACAAATCCACCACCTCATCTTCATAACAAGGCGGAGGAGAGGAGGAGATTGCAGATTTAAGGCAGTTGGAGGAACAATAATGACTCCATGAAACTATCTGGTTATGAGACCAGTCAATTTGAGGGTTATGTTTTCTGAGCCAGGGAAATCCTAATATAACTTGAGGGGTCTCTGAATGAAAAACAAAAAATTCACTCTGTTCATGATGGTTGCCAGATACAATGATTTTTAAAGAGGTGATCTTATGGGAAATAGTGGAAATGGACTGACCGGTGAGCGCTGTCATAGAGAGGGGTTGATGTAAACTGTCCAGAGGGATAGAAAGTTGTTCCACCACACAGTCACTGACTAGATTCTGTTCAGCTCCAGAATCAATTAAAGCCTGCACAGGGAGATTAATGTTATTGTAACAAACTGCAGATTGAAGAGTCAGACGGTTCTCAGGAGAAATGTTTGAAGCGCCCACCAGTATCTCCTGTTTTACTGGTGAGAATGGCCTTTTAAACGAAGAGAACATGTAGCAATGAAGTGCCCCTTCTTCCCACAATATAAGCATTCTTTAGCTGAAAGACGCTTCTGTCTCTCCTCAGGGGTGAGGCGGGTACGTCCAATTAACATAGGCTCTGATGAATCAGGTTCATTCACAGGATTACATATTGGACTGCGGCTTACCGGATCCGGAAGTGGAGTCACGGAAGTGGAAGGACCCTGGGATTTGTAGTCCAACAATCCCCGATATTCTCTGTGGCGATCGTCAATGCGGATGGATAAATCAATTAGATCGTTTAAGTTGTCAGGTTCATTCACAAGGGCCAACTGATTCTTAATGTGATCATTGAGGGCATTGACGAATACTCCCCGTAGAGCGAGGTCCTCCCATCCGGCCTGTCTGGCCACAATCCGGAAGTGGAGAGCGAAGTCCGCCGCAGATTGGTTCCCCTGGCGTAGCGCCATTAGCCTCTTGGAAGCTGTCTCCTGGTGCAGCGGTCGCTCGAAAACTCTCTGAAAGTCGTTGTAAAAAGTGGAAAAGGTACAGTCACTTACAGAAATGGAACCAAAGTAAGCATCAGCCCACCTTAAGGCCTCTCCTTGTAGGGCGGAAACTATGTAGGATATGCGGGACGAGTCGGAGGAATAGGTTCGTGGAGCTCTGCTAAAGGCTAGATTACATTGTAGCATAAACCCACCAAAATGTTCAGTTTTACCAGAAAATAGTTGACTGGGTTTCATCTCGGGCTCACGCACAGAGTATTGGGTTGGTGGCTCTGGGGATTGTGCAGCAGAGGCAGTGTTGGTAATTCCGGTGTGGGAAGGAGGAGATCTCTGCTCTCCCAGCTTGTGGACCATTCCACCCAGTTTAGTCAAGTTCTCTGAGATAGTTTGTTGTTGGCTCTGAATCTGTTGAAACATGTTTTGGGTTGCAGTTAGTCGTTGTTCTTGGGAAAGAATAGCTTCTCTTAATTGATCCATCTCAGTCTGGTCGTGAGTACTCATGTTATGGCTGAATCATTCTGTTGTAAACAATTACTGAAAACGTACTCAAATTCAGACCAAGGCTGAGAAGGATCACAGACACAGGTAATCAGTTAAGTGAGTTTATTTACAGTGCTGGGGTAAAGGAAGTCAGGGTTCCTGGAAGGAAAGGGGGAAAAAGATTAATGATGATGTTTGGGGAATATTGCAGTTTTAGTGTTTAATTAAGTCTCTCTCTTACAGAAGGAACTTGGAGGAGGCAGACCAGAGGGAGGAGGTGAGTGTCCATCAGGTGAGTAATTCCTTGTATTTATCCAAGAGTCCCAAGTAGTGTCTTGCAGGTGGCAGCTGGTGGAGGAGTGTCAGGCTGGAGGACAGAGTTTTCTCAAAGAAGGAGTCCAGTTTGGAGGCAGCTTGTCCAGTTTGGGTTCCAGAGGTGAGTCACAGATTTGTCTTGAAAACACAGGGAGACATAAGCTGGTTAAACATAAGTTCACAAAGGAGAACATTAAAATGGCTGTCTCACAGTACCCAAGGTGACTGAATGATTCAGCAAAGACTGGAACCTCCTCCAAGGCTTAAATAGCAGCTGGACTCGTTAACCGGATTGGCAACAGCTGGTTACCCAGGAACTCCCATCTCCAACACTCAGCAACTGCAAGGTGAGTTCTCACATACACACAAACACAAACCTAACAGTTTCATTCTTAGTGCAATTTGAGGTATATCAGAAAAACATAAAAAATAAACGTTCAAAATGTTTGTACAAAACAGACGATGTGCACAGATCACATCTTGTAATGATGACAACAAAAAATTTCTTTGGTCATTTAAAAACTACAGAAACCTGTAATTCAGTAACTTCTTTAACAACTCATCACATACTTTCACAATTTCGATGTATGCATGTGATTTCGGAAAACAAAATTGGTGACAAAATAATCGATTTTACTTCCAAAATGTATGTTTCTGTATCCTGATAGAACGGCAAATGTGTTTTTATCCTGTGAGTCATGCAGAAACTCAGAGTCCTTATTAAACCATCTGACTGTATTAAGTTAGGACATGTACCTTAATTGTACCATAAACTATCAATCCTAATGTCTGTGTAAAAAATACATTTACAGATCTGTCAGGGGACAAAGAAACATGGTTGTGGAGAATTGAAACATTTTCAAATCAGTTTTGAGTTGTTCTAAAGCTCATGTGTGAACTTCTTGGGATTCCTAAGACGTGGGACTCTTGCATCTTCTGCCACCATCACCTGCC
>JBBPBX010056638.1:0-19300 GCA_038048925.1 Garcialebias charrua
TAGAAGACCTGAACTGAACTTTGTGATTTTTTTTTAGCCTGGATTGTTGCGCTTTTTAAATTTATTTTATTTTAAATTTTTACCATTTATCTATACAGGTAGTATCATCGAGTCACACATACTCATTTTCAAGAGAGACCTGTTTTTGGGACCAAATAGTAAATGGTAAATGGAGCTTACGCCCCTTTTCCACCGGTCGGCGCGGGTCGGTTATTGCATAATATTTGCGTGCTAGCCCCCTTTGAGGGGCCCCAAAGCGCTTCACAGTACCACAGTACCACAGTACCATTCATACACATTCATACACCGGTAGCGGTAGACTGCCATGCAAGGCGCCAACCAGTCCTGCCGGGAGCAACTCGGGGTTAAGTGTCTTGCCCAGGGACACAATGAGGTATGCCGTGACCGGGAGCGAACCCGAGACCTTCCGGTCCTGAGCCGGCTGCCCTGCCTCTACACCATCTCGGCCCGTGTGGGGGGGTTAAAGGTGCAGTCTGCAGTTTCTGTAGTGCAGTCTGTAAGTTTTCTATAAATATAATTTTAACATATTTCCTCACTTTGTCACTATCTCCTGACAGACTGATGTTAGACAAAGTAATCTTTGAAAAAACTATAGTCCCCTTGCTTCTCCAGGTGTTACTAAAAGCATTTCTAAAGAGCCACAGTGACCCGTCGTTAACCAGCCAATAAAAACAGAGCTTGAATTTGAATTTCAGCAGAGCAAGGGGGAGCAGAGCCATATATGGCTCTGAGGGGGAGGGATCAGGATGCTTTGCCTGTTGAAAATTTTTCTAAGTGCTACAGAAACTGCAGACTGCACCTTTAAGGCCTTGCTCAAGAGCCCAGAGTGAGATGAATGAGGGAGGCAGATGTGGATGTTTCACCTTTTCAACAAATTGATGTTGTCAGTCAGGGAAGTTAATAATAATAATAATAATAATAATAATAATGAATTTAATTTATAACGCACTTTTCATTAATGAAAATCTCAAAGTGCTACAAAGTTGAATCTGCGACTTTCCGATCACAGGCCCATCTTCTCTAACCTCTACTCCCCACTATACAGCTGACATTTTGACTGTTACTTTTTTTTATTGAGCAAAAACTAAAAAAACAGTTTTTAATTCATTTATTATTATTATTTATTTATTATTTATCATTTATTATTATTATTATTATGGCAGCACGGTGGCACAACTGGTAGAGCTGCTGCCTCTCAGCGAGAAGGTTGCCGGTTCAAATCCCGGTCCGGGGCCTTTCTGGGTGGAGTTTGCATGTTCTCCCCGTGCATGCGTGGGTTTCCTCCGGGTACTCCGGTTTCCTCCCACAGACCAAAAAACATGCTTGTTAGGCTGATTGGTGACTCTAAATTGACCCTAGGTGTGAGTGTGAGAGTGGATGGTTGTTTGGTGTGAGTGAGACAGGTCCCTCTTGTAAATGAGTCCCCGTGACTCAACGAGGCTAGCCTGTATAAATAAAGGTTGAATGAATGAATGAAATTAAAATAACTTTTTACTCATCACAGCTGCAATATAAGTTTTAGACACGAGGGGGCAATGTAGCGAGCAATTTTTTTAAAATTATTATTATTTATTTTTTTAAATAAAAAAAACAAGTACAAAAAAAACTTACAATGTCAAACATGGCTCGAGACTTAAGGCATGCATAGCACAAAAGAGAATAAAAGCACATTCTGCGTCTCCGGAAATGACGTCATCCAAATTAACGACTGCGTCTCTTGAATGGACCAATCGCAGGAGCGCAGTGGCATTTAAAGTCGCGTGGCCGTTCTGTAGCGAAATTCAAATTTCCAGAGAGCCAAAGCTAAGCATCTGTTGCCGTCTCACTTGTTTCTCCAAGAGGTGAGTTTTGCATCATACAATAAACTTAAAACATGATAAGCCAATAGATTTATTACAGTTACACATTTTTTTTAAACTGCTTTAATTTACCCGGTGTAGCTAGCTAGCTGCCGAAACTACCGTTGAAGTTGTTAGCAAAGCAAGATTAGTCATCTTAGCGTCGAACTTAAAACAAACTATAAAAGCCAGTTACTAAATCGATACGTTTTGTATTCACGTCCAGGTTTGCGTGATGGCTCAGTTTGGGTTTGAGAACGACATCCACAGCATTTTAAAGCTCGACATGCCGATTACAAACGCTCCCGTGACGGCGAGGTGGCAACGGAAGTGCAGCTCGTCCAACACAGCGGCCGCTCTGAGTCTGAGCAGCTTGTCGCCTGGAAAACCTGCCAATTTGTCGCAGAGTTCATCCAAAACGCCCAGCAAAACCCCAGGTCTGTGTTGTTTTGTTGTTCTTAAACTGGTGTTTTGTGCATCGTTGGATGCACCTCGATGTAAACCTAACTGTTGTTTTTCCATACTGTAGGAAAAAATAAAAAAACTCCCTCGAAAATGGGAGGCGATCGCTACATTCCCATCAGGAGCAGCAAACAAATGGATGTGGCAAACTTCCTGCTCACTAAGGAGAATGAACCAGTGGGTGCAAATGCAGCAACAGTCGCAACTGTAAGTAAATTACTACGCTTTCTTTTTATTAGCCTCTTTACACAAAGTTAAATTTTTATTCTCCGTGGCCGTTTGTATTTAAAAGGAAAACCAGAAGTTTTGGTCCATATCACTTAATGGATACAACATTAATGATGCAAAGATTTTACACCTTGGAGGGCAGCCTCTGAATGCACCTGAAGGTAACTACCTGTACATGATTCAGTACACACAACAATCTGTTAATACTGCTCGGTGTATGCTTTCTAATCTTTCTTCTTATTTCTAGGCTATCAAAACAACCTAAAGGTCCTCTACAGTCAGGCTACAACCCCAGCTTCTCTGAAAAAGAACCGATACATCAGTTTAACTCCAGACAGAATCCTGGATGCTCCAGATATTCGTAATGATTTTTGTAAGTCATTACGGGTTTCTACTTTTTGTACATGAGTGCATTTTAAAGTTGATCCCAGACACATTTATTGAAGTTTAACTGCACTACCGGTAGTTAATATTTCTTCCCCCCACACACACTTTTTCTTTTTGGTTTGGTTTCAGATTTAAATCTGCTTGACTGGAGCAGTCGGAACCTTATTGCTGTGGCTCTACGCAACAGCGTGTATCTGTGGGATGCCACAGTGGGAGACGTTACTCTTCTTATGAAGACGGAGCATGAGATGGACTACATCTCCTCACTGTCCTGGACAAAAGAAGGCAGCTACCTTGCTGTTGGAACCAGCGACTGCAGAGTTGAGGTAAGTGATGTAATGAATTTGCCACAAGCCAACTAAATGCATTGTGTGTTTATTTTTCTTCCCTTTTTCAGTTGTGGGATGTCGAGCTTCAGAAGCGGCTGCGCAGCATGATCAGTCACACAGCTAGAGTTGGTAGTCTAAGCTGGAATGACCATGTTCTGTCCAGGTACTGTAAATGTGATTTAAAAAAAAAAAAAAATGGTCAAACACAAACCAGCTGCTGATTTTTATCAATTTACTTAATTTAAATACTCTTAACATGTAACAAGGTTGAGTCAGGTCCTCTGGATGGATTCTTTTTTTGTTGAAAGTGAAAAGTTTTGTCTTTTCCAAAAAACTTAAATCCGACTAGCTGCAACAAACTCGTTTTTATAAGCAGCACCTTCTCAGTGGATCAACCAGTTTGCTATTGACAGCCAAAACTAATGTTCACATGATAAAGGAGCATCAGTATAAAGAGCGATTGTCAGTGCCCTGATGGCTGCTTGCTATTCAGAGTGAGTGATTCAGAGCAATACTTGCAATAACCGCATTGTAAGAGGGGGACAGTTGAACACAGAGGCCTCACATCCTTGAGTTAGTTGGTTACTGTATTTTCCACCGTACATGTCGCACCACCCTGTAAGTTGCATCAGTTAAATGTGTCTAATAAAGTGGGAAAAATCCATAAATATGACTGCCATATACGTCACATCTATTATGCATCACTGCTCATGCGTCAGGTTTGTCACTCATCACAGCTGACAACCTGGAAATGTGGGCAGGTGTGCCAAAAATCGATGTGCTGCCAGATGGCGGCTGCAGGAGCGTGTACACGAGAACTTTAACAAGAAATTGGCCCTTTAAAAACAATTATTTGTTTACTTAAAATTGTAGTAAAGGGGTGTCTCAGCTGAACTTTTACTTAATAAATGTACTTTGACAGTCAGATCAGCTTTATTTCGCCAGGGCAGCACAGCGACGGGCAGACGACTGTGGCTAAACGCATCATGAATAGCCCTTTTAACCTATTACATGAACATGATACAATAGCATGCTATACTACTCTGCTCTTATCTAGTGGCTGAAAATGGTAGTGTTCAATATTTTCAGTCGGAAATAATAAACTGTCATATTTCAGTAAAAATTAGTTTATAAATATGGGGAAAAACTCCATAAATGTGTCACTTCGGCCTATAAGTTGCAAGGCACGCAAATTGATGCAAAAACTGTCTTATAGGGCAAAAAATACGGTGGTTTGAGAGGAGTAAAGGAAGCCATCTTTGAAGAGAACTCGTCCATCGTTAAACAGGGGTGGAGGCTTCTCCACTATGAGAATATGCCATTTATAAGACGTAAGTTTGTTGCAGCTCCTCAGACTGAAGTCTTTTGGATAAGATGAAAAGTTTAAACAAAGAAGAATCAGTCCAGAGGACCTGACTCAACCTTGTTCGATTTATCCAGCTGGCTTATTGAGCAGCATCAGGACACGCTTACGTACCGGTAGTTTCTTCTCACCTTTTCTCATGTAGTGGCTCCAGATCAGGACACATCCACCACCATGATGTTAGGGTGGCAGATCATCACATCTACACACTAGATGGACACTCGCAGGAAGTGTGTGGCCTTAAGTGGTCCCCAGATGGGCGATACTTGGCCAGTGGTGGGAATGACAACTTGGTGTACTTGTGGCCTCGCGTTAATGAGGGAAACGTCAGCGAGCCAATCCACCGCTGGAGTGAACATCAGGGAGCTGTCAAGGTGAGCTGCTTCAACTTCAAGCGGTTTATAGAAGTCTCTGGTATTTATGTTGTTTGCATCATGATGACGTATGATTTTTCTACCATAGAAAAATAAAGTGCATTTCCATTATTTTCAGGCTTTGGCTTGGTGTCCATGGCAGTCAAATATTCTTGCTTCTGGAGGTGGTACAAGTGACCGCCACATCCGCATATGGAACATAAACAGCGGCTCCTGCCTCAGCTCGCTCGACGCTCAGTCTCAGGTGACTACTGTACTTTCCCTTGACCCCCCCCCCCCCCACACACACACACACACACTCATTTGAACCAATTTTCAACCAAGAACTCAATAGTTAAGATGTTGGCATGTCTTCTGTTGGCAGATCTCATCGCTTGTATTTGCACCCAACTACAAGGAGCTGGTGTCTGCCCATGGATATTCTTACAACACTGTTGTCATCTGGAAGTATCCTTCTCTTAACAGNTAATGGTAAGTTGTAGCCAGCTTGGCTGGGTCTCTTATTTACTTTTTTTTTTTTTTTTTTTTCCCCCTCAATCCAATTGGCCTGAGCATATTCACTTGACTTCTTCCTTTAAAATGTTTCAATGACATACTCTATTTTTAAAAGAGACTGAGCTGATCTCTGTAAATGGACTGGGAATTTACGTAGATCGCAAATCACCATTTAATGTGACCATGGACTACTTTTGAGTTGTTGTGGATTTTTTAATCATCCAACATGCACGTTTAACACTTGTTGGCGTTTTCTACTGATCTCAAAGTTGTCGTTTTATTTTATTAAAACTTAATATATTTATGAGAGGGTGCTATTTATAAGACAGCTGAATACAGCAACTCAGACTGAGGAAGTCTTTCAGACGAAAGACGAACGTTTCTACAAGTTTTGTTTTTTGAATGTCCAGAGGACCAGACTTAGCTTTTTTAGATTTTTCTACCTGGCTTATTGAGCATGCATCAGGTTATTAATATATTTATATTTTTTAGGCCATGAGAACAGAGTTCTCAATATGGTTTTGAGCCCCGACTGCTCCACTGCTGCCACTGTTGCCGGAGATGAAACCATTCGTCTGTGGAAGAGTTTCGAGTTGGATCCTGTCAAGAAGAAGACCAGTGAGAGAACGGCCCAATCAACGAGCGGTGTTCTTCGTCACACCATCAGATAGAGCTCCCTATTTATTTTTTACTAACTATTGAAGACGTTGAGGTTTATACTAAATGAGTGTTGTACAAATGTTTTATCAGCAATAAAGGTTATGATCTAGTTCTTGGTCTTCATGGTGTGTGAATATTTTTCAAATGTTGAGAGCTGCTACTCAAGTTTCATGTTTTTATTTGACCTTTTTTATCTTGAAATTTTAACTTGTACAATTGTTTTTCTGTTGTATAAAACTGCGCTGATTTTAATAAATGGTTTCTTTACCAACTATTGCATTTTTATTATGGCATGTTCTTTTAACTATTTAAATTGCAGTTTTAAATTTACAGTATATGAAATTGAATTTCATTGATTTCCATTGACTTAAGATTCAAACTGGAACACATCTAAATATATTAGACTTTTTCTCTAGGTTTTTCCGTTTTACTTTCAGTACGGTTACAAAATCTTACTGGGATTCTCACTTCATATTTTAATTTGCATGAAATTACCAGATCAGAAAATTGTGTGCTGCCACTAGGTGCCACTGAAGACCTCTTGGGTTAAACTACCGGTACTTAAAGCAGACTTGATGACTTCAAGGTGCCACTGAAGACCTCTTGGGTTAAACTACCGGTACTTAAAGCAGACTTGATGACTTCAAGGTACAAACCAGATTCCTAAACAGTTGGGACACTAAACAAATTGTGAATAAAAACTGCAATAATGTGGAGGTGCCAACATCTAATATTTTATTCCGAATAGAACACAAATCACAGATCAGAAGTTTAAACTGAGAATGGATCATTTTAAGGGAAACTCATGTTTCAAAATTTCATGTTTCAAAATTTCATGGTGTCAACAAATTCCAAAAAGTTGGGACAAGTCTATTTTTTACCACTGTGGCACCCCCCCTTCTTCTTACAACACTCAACAGACTTCTGGGAAGTTTAGAAGGAATGCTCTCCCATTCATGTCCAATACAGGCCCCTAACTGTTCAATCGTCTTGGGCCTTTGTTGCACCAAATGTTCTCTATAGGTGAAAGATCTGGGCTACGTTCACACTGCAGGTCTTAATGCTCAATTCCGATTTTTTTTTAAAATCAGATCTTTTGGTGTGAACGTTCACACATTTTAAATGCGACCTGCATCAGACCTGGCATGACTCCAGTGTGAACGCTCTACGTTGCAGAAGTGACCCGCATGCGCAGAAGATGTGTTGTTTTGTATATAATGTATATAGAAATCTGTCATATCCTGTTGGTTTTGAACTGTCAACATCTGTTTACTGTGATTGTAGTTTTCTTTATTTTCTTTTTGATAAGTGCAAATGCCTATTGCCAATGTGACGTGTGCTGCTGACCACTTGACCAGGTCACCCTTGTAAAAGAGATCTCGATCTCAATGGGCTCTACCTGGTTAAATAAAGGTGATTGATTGATGTGATGAAATATTAAAAATTGAGCTTCAGCTGTGTTCTGCTCCATTTCTCTTTTGGATGCGCGCTGCGGCTCATGTCTCAGCCTGCGTGACATGACACGCAGGCTGCGAGTTGCTTGTTTGGGCTTCTTTTCATGGGGCTGGTCGCTTGTTTTTGTCCTGACGCAGCACCCTGTGTTTCAGGAAGTAAACATGGACGCGCGCAAGTTTTCAGTGTGTGTTCCTAATTTTGAAGTTGTTCTCCATTCGGGGAGAGCTGCATCCAAAGATGAAAGGCAAAAACTGAGAAGAAAGCAAAGCGAGTGGTGTGTGCGTCGCTGCAAGTACAGAGAGCTGCCCCCCCGCTAGCCCCCACCCCGCTCTGAGCTGCGTGTCCCCTCTGTCTGTAGAAACACGTGCGGGCTCAAATGAGCCGCACGTGTTCTGAAAAAGTCAGATGTAAGTCACATGAGCGTTCACACTGCAGTCACTTTGAAAACGTCAGATATATATCCGATTTAAAACCACATACTGAAACGGCCTGGGTCACATTTTAAAAAATCAGATTTGGTGCGTTCAGACTGTCATTAAAAAATCAGATATGGGTCAGATGGGGCAAAAAAATCAGATTTGGGTTAGATTTGCCTGCAGTGTAAACGGGGCCCTGGACTGCAGGCTGGCCATTTCAGTACCCGGATCCTTCTCCTACGTAGCCATGATGTGATTGCTGCAGAATGTGGTCTGGCATTATCTTGTTGAAAAATGCAGGGTCTTCCCTGAAAGAGATGACGTCTATGGAAACATATGTTGTTCTAGAACCTGAACATAGTTCTCTGCAATAATGGTGATCCTCATACCATCTTGGCTTGAGAGACGCAGACACTCTGAGAATCTTTTTATACCCAATCATGTTGTCAATTGACCTCGTTAATGTTAATTGGTCTTCCAGCCGTTCGTTATATGCTCAATTTCTTTTTTCCAGCCACTTACTTGTCCCAACTTTTTTGGGATTTGTTGACACACTGAAATTTTGAATAAACATTTTTCCTTTAAAATGTTACATACTCAAGATTAAACTTTTGTTCTGTCATCCATGTTCTATTACGAATAAAATATGGACATTTACCATCTCATCATTGTAATCGGTTTTTATTCACAATTTGTTCAGTGCCCCAACTTTTTTGGAATCCGGTTTGTATATTAAAATTAACTTAATAGTTTAATTACAATGCTGCAGGAACCTCTGTTTTGTGGGATACCACATACTGTTTTGTGGGATACCACATACAAAATATATGTACAAATATGCCATAAATTTGACAATATGCAAATCTGGTATTCATTTTTTTTTTCAGTATAATTTTACACAGAATTGCTCATTTTGCATAGATTTAACTAAAAATATTGGCTTAAACATAAGCAGCACTTGTGCACATGTTTTCCTTCATCCAGAGGGTGCTGCAGCACCACTATTTCTCTGCTTTAGAACTTCATTTGGGTCATAATGAAACCAAGAAGCCCAGTGCAATTTTACAAGTAATTTAAAGACTTGTCTGTTCAGTTGACAAAAAGGGAACAATGTTTGTCTCATTTTGTGGAACTGGACCAAACTCCGAGAGCAATTTGTTTTGCTTTTTGGGGAAGCTATTTTATTTTTGTTGCAGTCACAGATTAATACAAAGACAACTTAAACACCTAATTTTGATGAGCTGTGTTAGGAACAAACATTTATAAGTTTATATCAATAACCATTCAGATTGTCTTCATTGTGACACCATGCACTATGTGCCAAGACGTGAAACCATACGGGATTTCAAAATATAGTAATTTATGAAACCATAAAAAAAGGGAAAGAAAAATGCATTTAATACTGTAATATACAGCGAAACATTTCCTCAACATATATTTTAAAGAACAAAAACAGAAATAGCATGTTGCTCAAACGGTGCACACCATAACTGCTTTCTAAATGACACAGACCTTTATCTAAATTGTTTTATTTCAAATGATAAATTAAAAAGAAACTAAACATTTGACATTTACAATAAGTCTTCTTCTTCTTGCATACATTTCCTGGTAAATGGACTATTTACACACTTGTATCCAGTGGAAACATTGCCACACTCCCAAGCAACAAAGGCCACGTTAAGCCAAACCGTGCTGCAGGTCGAGCCCGAGTTAAAGAATACTATCAGTGACAAAATGAGCACCAATCATCATTCAGTGTTCATCACAGTTAACAGGTCTTGCAACAACTTGCAGAGTGTTGCAAGCAGAGATCAGTGGCAAGACCGTATGCCAATCATTTCTCGGTGGTGACTAGTTCATTTAAGAAGAGATCTATTTACAAATTCAAATCAGAGGTAGCACATCAAACTTTTGTTTCTCAAACATGCTACTAGTTATAAATAAGTGGCACATTTAAGATGATTAAAAAAAGACAAACTAATAAAAAAAAATACACTAAACATCTGTGCCTCCTTTTCAGAGCCACAAACTTAGATTTCCTTCACTTTGCCCATGACAATTTTACCATTAGCATAGTGGTTGGCGTACCCATTTTCATAGTGGTTAGCGTACCCATTTTCATGGGGTTTACCGTTGGACATTACAGGGATGTGTTCGCTGGTCGATCCGTTCTGCTTTGACTTGTGATCTGTGGCAGGGAGCCGGTTGCCCTTTATGTAGGCCTGCACCCAAAAATTGGAGAAGAGGAGGAAGAAGAAAAAGCCATACATCCAGATCAGGTGGATCCACAGGGGCACTTGGTAGTCGCACTGCTCCATGAAATAATACTGGCTGATGTGGATGGAGATGAGAACAAACTGCGTCTAAAGGAAAGAAACCAGTGGCTGTAAAGACTTTCCAGGAGGAGGTTAATTCAGATGGGTCGTCAAGTTCTTGATAATTTGTTGCAAGTGAAAACATACCAGCTGGATGGCAGTCATGTGCTTTTTCCACCACAGATACTTCTGGAAGCGGGGCCCGGCAGCTGAGAGGCCGTAGTAAGAGTACATAATAACATGGACTGCTGCGTTCACCATAGCATGGAATGATCCCATTCCTCCAGCTTAATAAAAGATAAACATAACAAGAAATTACTTTATGGGTATTCATTATTTACAGTTGTGTCTATTGTTAGACGTTTTGTGTTAAAGTTAAATGGGGCAGAAACCTGGCAAGATTTCATGGAAATGTATAAACGGGGATATGCCGAGAAATCTCACCAGGCGTGAGGTTGACGCCCCACCACCATGACCAAGGCATGAAGGAGTGATGGAAGACGTGGAGAAATGTGATCTGACTTTGCTTCTTTCTCAGCACAAAGAATACCTGAAAAAAAAAAAAAGAATATAACGCAATGAACATTTTGCTTTAAAAGCTTTTTTTTTTTTTAATATACATTTTTTATATATAATGAGGGGAACAATAGAAGGTAAATATTCTTACCGTGTCTAGAAGTTCAATAAACTTTGAAAAATAGAACAACCAGGCCACCCGGACCATCTGCAGGAGACAAGATTTTCAAATCTATCAATATCTGTGAGCTTTTTACAAAATATAATTTAAAAAAAGATCAGATTTATTCATGCTGTGTAATTTTTTGGCAACAGTCAAGTAGATGTTGAACTCAACTTGTACATGTTTGTATTTATTGTTGAGCAAATCTTATAAGGTGTGGCATTTTTAACAGTCACATGTTAAATGGTAAGAAGGCCCAGACGTAGAACAGGGAAGGGAATAATTACACTCTTTAGAGAAAATTAAGTATTTATCAGTACCAAGGTCAAAAACAACAACGACAGCAGCCTTGGTACGGGGTATCTGGTTTGAGCCTGAATACATGCGATAGCTGTATCAGAGATACGCATGACCATAACTTTAGCTGCATTTACAGATTGTGGTAAAAACATAACATAACAGATGTCATTTTCAAAAAAGACAGCATTGTTGTCAAGGGCTTCTACAGAGACTGACTGACTTACTCTGAGGGCCTGTGGGCTGCTGGTGGGGTCAATCAGGTCACATTTCCATGTGAAGGTTGTGGCCCATCCAGACATCAAGAACTAAGAGTCAAAAAGGAAATAGTTTTTAAAAAGAAATAAAAATAAAAAAACAGCCACCTCATCATCATTTATCATAACCTGCTCAAGCACATCGAGTGTGAGTCAGCACATTGGCATTTTCATTACCTCATACACAATGTAGGCGTTCAGCAAGACCATGCAGAGGTTGTAGGTGATCATGGCTCGGTTGAGGCCGAAAGGTTTGCGGTTTGCCATCATGCGAGGCCCTACGTACACGGAGAAGAGGACGTAGGCCACCAGGATGCTGGTCATTTGCAGGGGACTCTGCATCAGAGGGTAATCTTTGACCCTGGCATCTGGGAAATGTACACACACACACCCTTATTTGACTTTCTCAGATTATCATTGAAGATTACTCAACGCCTTTGAGAATAACATGACAAGACGTGTCCAAATTTGTTAAAACAACTTTCTGATTTTCTTTCCCCTGGTGATAAAATGACTGACAGGAAAAATGAAGGATACTCACCAGTCCTGCTTATCAGATAACCGTGGAACTTGGCGACGCTTGTTATGGCTTCTCGCAGCATGGCGACGGCTTGCCTTTCGTTCAGCTAAAACCTTAAAAATATACAAAAAAAAAAACAGTACGTTTTGAACAGCAGTTTAAAAAAAGAAAGAAGAGGTGGAGCTGAAAGCGATGACAGGTATCAAAGGGACCTGTGTCTTTCCCAACAGACTGAACAAACAGAAGACAGCTGCACAGGCTCATCAAACACTCCTGGCTGTTAAACAAATACATGTGGGAAACCGTGTACGAGGAGCTTCTATACAGTCCAAGTTCACTTCGAACGCCTTTAAAAAAAGTGTGACGAGCGACTGTGAAGCATGTGAACCAGCTTTGAAAACATGCGTTCATACCCAAGCTGACAGAGCAAGTCAAACAGGTGAGGCAAAGGGCTTGCCCCATGTGGCCGGCACAGCCAACCAACTGAGGGATGAAGGACTTTCTCATTCAGTCCAACACTAAACTGATAGAAAATACCAAAAACTGAAGAAGAAGAGGTTAACTACATTGACTGAACCTTTCAAAAGCGTTTGGCAGTTTAAACAAAAAAAGACAGGAGTAATGATTTACAAGTTCAGCTCTTGATTTTTTTTGTTTCTCACCTCTTTAAGTCTTCAGCTTCCCAGTTGGAAAAAGGTTCGAGCAGCCAGAGCTGCCAGCAGTCAGTCCAGAGAATCCAGCAGATCACAAGTGCCAAGGATCAGGTGAGACAAAAACATAAAAAAAACCCCAGATACATACAACTCTATAATCTGTGCAGTGGCAACCAGCCTCTCTTAAAGGTGAAGTATCTTCTTTACAGAGTCCAACTGGTTGCTGAGTGTTGCAGGTGAGACTTAAAAACAAAAAAAAAAGCAGCCTGTTCGAGAGAGGAAGCGAGTGAAAGTGACAAATCCGCTGTGGTGTTTAGAAGACCCGGCTCAGTTATCTGAATTTAAAGCCCATGGCTCTACCACAGAGCGTACAGGTTTCAGGACCACACCCTGTTTCAGTGCTCGCTCCACCCTCATGCCCTGACAGAGCCTGGCTGTGATTGGGTTGTCTCATGAATGGTGATGAAGGGGATGGGGTCAGAGAGTTACAAGCTGTTGGCCCAAGAGCAGAATGGGGGAAAATTCACTATGTCGACAGCAAATGGGATTGGATTGGACTTTTTTTTTTTACACTTCAAACTGATGCTGAACGTGTCGGCTTCAGTTAAATCAAAGCTGTTTCTCCACACCTGTCCCTGCCAGATGGTTTAGGTTAAAGGTCAGATCAGCTGTGAAACATTGAACAACTATGGTAACTTTTGGCGTTGCCTTGCCCATCCCCTCCTGGGTTTGCAGCCTTGAGGTGGGGTTGCCATCAGACAGGCTCGCTCGTGTTTCTGGTTCGACCTGTTTTGTTGAGCGAGCCCGATGGGTGTGAGGGTTGGATGCTGCTTGAAGTTTCCTGTGCAGGACGGAGAGGTGGAGTGGAATGACCGGCATCCGTGCACCAGAGAGAAGGTGGGAGGCATGGAGAATTAGAGGAATGCTTAGCTGTCTGTTTATATATTGTTCAGCACGTGAAGACACAGGCTTTCACGTGCACACAACAAAGCATTGTTTGAGTCGATGTAAAGTTTTGATAAAACTGATTTATTTGAAATTATGTAAACTAAAGGCTAAAAGTTATGTCCATGCTCAGTCATCCAGAGAAATGAGCCACAAAAAAGTTAAGTTTGTCCACCTGACAATTATGCTTTAATTTTACATTTTTATTTTTTTTTTTAACTTTGTCTAATTAAAAAGGCAGCTTCAGAGAAGCCTTTAGACCACGGGTGTCAAAGTCAAATACACCGAGGGCCAAAAAAAACAAATTTGCTACAAGCCAAGGGCCGGACTGGTTCAATGTTTTTATTATAAGGGGGTGATATAAGATTTTTTTCTTCTTTCTGCACTCTTTTCATTCAGTGTTTTCTTTTTGATTAATTTGTTTTATTTCGTCTCTTTTAAATGAATTAAATAAATGAATTAAATAAAATATTAAATAGCTTTACATCTGCTAAGTTCTTGGCATAAATCAACACAGACATGTTCCTGCTCTTAGTATTTTTACATTGTTTTATAATGTAGCTGTTATGTTTCGTTTTTTTTTTTTAAATACGTTTTCTTATGATTTTTCATTAATATGCTTTTTTTTTTAATTCATGGCATTTGACCAGATTCTATACTGTCAGTGATTTTAGTGCTTATTGTTAAAAATAAGGCTGGTAAAATAAATAGCAAAGACAACTATCGACCTATAGCTCTAGCCAGTATCAAAGGTCTTGGGGAGAGAGCTGTTAAATAGAATGGAGAAGTTTCTTGTGACCTTTGATAATCAGTTGGGCTTCAAACCAAACCTTGGCACTGATAATGTGCATTTTTGCTCTCAAGGAGATCTTGGATTTATACAATAGGCATAATACCACAATTTTTACGTGTTTTATCGATGCTTCAAAAGCGTTTGATTATGTAAATCATGGAAAATTGTTTTATAAATTGCATGAAAGAGGAGTACCGAAATATATTTTAAGAATCTTAATGTATTGGTATGCTCACCAGTCTATGTGTATAAAATGGGGAAAATCTGTATCATCGTCTTTTTATGTGAGTAATGGTGTGTGACAAGGCAGCATTTTGTCTCCTTGCGTTTTTAATGTGTATATGGATGATTTATCTAAACGATTCAATGTATCTTATATCCATCCATCCATCCATCCATTTTCTTCCGCTTATCCGGGGTCGGGTCGCGGGGGTAGCAGCCTAAGTAGGGAGGCCCAGACTTCCCTCTCCCCAGCCACTTGGAGCAGCTCCTCTGGGGGAATCCCAAGGCGTTCCCAGGCCAGCCGAGAAACATAGTCCCTCCAGCGTATCCTGGGTCTTCCTCTGGGTCTCCTCCCGGTGGGACATGCCCGGAACACCTCACCAGGGAGGCGTCCAGGAGGCATCCTAACCAGATGCCCGAGCCACCTCAACTGGCTCCTCTCGATGTGGAGAAGCAGCGGCTCTACTCCGAGTCCCTCCCGGATGACTGAGCTTCTCACCCTATCTCTAAGGGAGAGTCCAGACACCCTGCGGAGAAAACTCATTTCAGCCGCTTGTATCCGAGATCTTGTTCTTTCGGTCACAACCCAAAGCTCATGACCATAGATGAGGGTGGGAACGTAGATCGATCGGTAAATTGAGAGCTTTGCCTTTCGACTCAGCTCTCTCTTCACCACGACAGACCGGTACAGCACCCGCTTCACTGCGGACGCTGCACCTATCCGCCTATCGATCTCACGCTCCAGTTTTCCCTCATTCATTCTTATAATCTTATATAAATTGGACTCTGAGTCTGTAATCTATCTATCTATCTATCTATCTATCTATCTATCTATCTATCTATCTATCTATCTATCTATCTATCTATCTATCTATCTATCTATCTATCTATCTATCTATCTATCTATCTATCTATCTATCTATCTATCTATCTATCTATCTATCTATCTATCTATCTATCTATCTATCTATCTATCTATCTATCTATCTATCTATCTATCTATCTATCTATCTATCTATCGTAGGACTGGCTGTTGGGTTGGCAATAGAACCATCAACCACCTAATGTATGCTGATGATCTTGTTATATTCTGTCCATATAGTGCTGGTCTGCAGCAACTGTTAAGGGTTTGCTCTCAGTATGGATTGGACTTTGATATTAAATATAATGCAATAAAAAGTATCATCATGATTATCAGGAGCAAAGAGGACACTAAATTATCTTTCCCTGACTTCACTCTGTCTGGCAACATCCTCCAAGTCAGTGAGGAGGTGAAATACTTGGGACATTACATAACCGCTGACCTGTCTGATGACAGGGACATTTACAGGCAGCGTTGTATGCAATATGTACAAGCTAATGTGCTTCTTCGGAGGTTCTCTATGTGCTCAGTGTCTGTAAAAACTGCACTCTTTAAAGCATATTGTACTCTAATGTATACTGCACACCTGTGGCGGCATTACAGAAAAAGCAGTATGCATAAACTACAGGTGGCATACAATGATGGCATGAGGATGCTGCTTAAGGTGCCGCGATGGAGTAGTGCCAGTCAGATGTTTGTAAATGCCAGCGTACCAACTTGTGCAGCTGTGCTTCCTAACCTTATGTACAGATGAATGTGTAGGTTAACAAACTCTGTAAATAGTATCATCTATACTCTGACCAACCCCGTACAGAGCTCAGTTAGGTTCTCGTCCAATCTGTGGAATCACTGGCGTCTTAATTTATTTGGCAATGGATGAACATTCTGTTTTTACTGTGTCTTGTTGATGTTATCTTTTTTATTTGTTGTTGTTGTTGTTGTTGTTGTTGTTGTTGTTGTTGTTGTTGTTGTTGTTGTTGTTGTTGTTGTTTGTTATGGACCATATGCGTCTGAAATAAAGTTTTGATTGATTGATTGATTTATGATGGCTGCAAGTATCAAGCTGTGAAATCCTTCATTTTCTACAGCTGACAGCTGTTGGTCATTAATTATGATGAAGTTTAGCAACTTCTCGGTGATTATTTGAGCTCCGTGGCTTCAGCGGTGTGTTTTTATTGTTCAATCCGGGGCGGGCGCTCTGATTTTGGTCAGCCGCTCTCCGCCTGTCCCTCCTACGAGACGGTCAGACAGCAGGTCGAACTGGACACAGCTGGATGCGGTCGGTCTCCCTGTTTTGGTTCAGCGAGAGTGGTGTCCCGCTGAAGCCCCAGAGCTCAAATGTCCAACGTAAAACTAAACCGCGGTTTAATGTGGTGCTATGGCTCTGCAGACATTGTACAATGCTGTCTTGCAGCGTTTAGTGTAAAATACTTCCACACAGTGGACATGTTATGATGAAAAGTTGGCTAGCTGTTAGCTAAAGTGCTACTCACAGCCCGCATGCTGTAGCTAGCTGCAAACTATGAAATGGATTTCCTGAATGTGACATCAGGCGGGTCTTATTACTCTGGGTTCATGAGACACGACTCCGGATCGGCCCCATCCCTACTACCGTTGCATTGTGGAGAATTGTTGGTGCGTGCAAAACACCAGCGGGCGGCTGTGGCCTGCGGGCCATTTCTAATAGTAATTAAATATCATCCAGGGGGCCATAGATAATTAATTTGCGGGCCGGATCTGGCCCGCGGGCCTTGACTTTGACATATGTGCTTTAAAACCAGACCAGTGACTTCTTGACGCCTACCCAAAGGTGCCACTTTCTTTCTCGTGAAGTCAGATTTCCGTTCCACGCACTGCTGTATGAAAGAACCGGAAGGAACGTAGTTAGTTTCATTATTATGTTAAAAAATAAAGCTTTGTTTTTATTTGTAAACATGTTGCGCTCATGAGTTTTGTCACTCATCGCAACTCTGGAATAATAAAAGAGCACATTACCATTCATGCCTTTTCTGACATGTGTGTTAAACAACCAGTTTTGCAAAACGCTGGCACTCATGAACCAGAAAGAATGTGCACGAAAAGCAACATGAGAACAATAAGGTGTTTTACAACCAAGACTGATCGTTGCATGAATTCAAAACAAATGCTCGTGTTTTTGTCTCAAACCACGCGTTCATCTGTGTTTTATTTCGTTAAAGCTAAATACCAACATAACACAAAACTCCATCTGTTCCCCATGGGCTTGTGACTGTTTTATACTAATTCACGTCAAGGTTTGTCCAGTTGCAGAATCCATCTAGCAGAAAACACAGTGACATTTCTACACAGAATGGACAGTCCTCGAGACATATCAGTTGCTCCCACTTAGCCAATGGCGTGGCCTTGGGAATGTCTTTCAGATGCACGTGGATAAACAATAACAGTGCTGGGGAAACTTTTGGTCAACAAGTTTTTGGGATTTAAACTTATGCAGCACAGAATTTTAATATTTATTTTATTTTTATGTTAATTCTTTAGCTAAGATTTTGAACTTTCTTTGGCATCTACAAGTTCCCCCAAGTTCAAATGATCTTGGCTTGTGTTAAAAATGTACATAGTACCACAATCATAGTACCACATTTAATTTATTGTGTTGAAATCTGGGGTAAAGCGTGCAAAACTACAATGAAACCTATTTTAGTTTTACAGAAAAGAGCATTAAGAATTATAACGAGAAC
This sequence comes from Garcialebias charrua, assembly GCA_038048925.1. NCBI lineage: Eukaryota > Metazoa > Chordata > Actinopteri > Cyprinodontiformes > Rivulidae > Garcialebias > Garcialebias charrua. The sequence goes on from JBBPBX010056638.1 coordinate 18,289, forward strand.
AGATTATTATCATCCATCTGGTGTATTATTTCATAAATTGAAGCTGCTAGGATTTTATGATTTGGTGGAATGCCATTTTTTTTTACTAAAGCACAAAATAACACTCTACCTTCAAATATTCAAAAGCTTTTTGTAAAAAGGAAAAGTTGTTATAATTTAAAGGGAACAGACATTTTTGTTAAACCACAATATAAAATTAGTTTAAGGGGTCGTTTTACTTTAATACATGGAATTGGTATATGGAATAGCTTGGAAGATTATGTTAAAGTTGCTCAGTCAATGTCTGTATTTAAGAAAATGATCAAGAACAGACTGTTGAAAAGTTATGTGTAAATACTATATATTTACAATCTCTATAAATTGGTTATATTTATGAGTTATAAATATGGTTCATGGATAATTTTTGCTTGAACTGATTGTTTAAATGCAATTTTTTTTAAAGGGGCAGATATAAGATTGTTTTCTTCTTCTGCTTCCTTTCATTTTAAATTTATTTTATTTCTCCATATCGTTCTGTCATTTTTTTTCTTTTGTGTTTTAAATTTGAAATGAATAAATAAACTAAAGAATAGATACTAGATCATGCATATGGACAAATGATTCTTAGCATGTGAGTTCATGAAACACCTGTTACCTAAGATGAACTCACATGGCCACCTGTGGCCATGTGAGTGGCCTGAAGTGTGTGTGGCCCATGTGCGAGCCTTAATAAACGTATCTGTGACACTGATGTTTTTCTTCTTTGTGTTTATTTGTTTGTGTTTGTTTGTTTGGGTTTTTTTTTTTGTTTTTTTCTTCTTTGTTTGTTTTTCTTTGTGTTAGTTTGTTTTCTGTTTGTTTTTCTTTGTGTTTATTTGTTTGTGTTTGTTTGTTTTCTGTTTTCTTCATTTGTTTTTGTTTTTGTTTGTTTGTTTTTCTTTGTGTTTATTTGTTTGTTTTTCTTTGTGTTTATTTCTTTGTGTTTGTGTTTTTGTTTTCTGTTTTTTTTTCTTCTTTGTGTTTGTTTGTTTGT
>JBBPBX010056639.1:7656-22697 GCA_038048925.1 Garcialebias charrua
ATTTCTCTCTTATGTTTGTCTATTGTTTAAGGAAATTCCATCATTACTGTTCATCATTCTTTAGTTTGTAGCAGGTCTGTCTTGTAAATGAGTCCTCGAGGCTCAATGAGATTTACCTGACTAAATAAAGGTTGAATGAGTGGTGGTAGATGGGAGCCAGAAGAGCAGGGGTTCAACGCAGAAAGGATTCTGGTGCTTCGAAGGCACAATCTTTGAAGCCTCGCTCGTACTCAAAGCTGCAAAACTGCCGGAATAACAAGTCAAAGATGTTGGAAAAAAATGGAGTCTGTGCACAGAAGTGAAGAATCCACATGAAAAATGTCAATGTTTGCTCAGGGAGAGAGGAAAAAAGACGTCTTAAAATATACATTTATTCAGAGCCTGTGCAAGATCAAACAGCAAAATTGATCTACTCTTCTTCAACCCGTGCTTCAACACACACACACACACACACACAGGCCGTCACCATGACGACTCCAGCCTGTCACCCCTCTTTAGACCAGAAACACACCTATTATGGGATGTGGTTCATTTAGCAGCCATGGGCGAGGATCTGTGTGGCGAACAAACGATCCGCTCACGCTCGTGTTCCAGAGCGACAAACCTCTGAAAAGTATGAACTAATCAAAAGTAGAACTGGAAGCCACGCTCCTCCTGGATCTTCTGGCTCGGATCCAGCAGAAAATCCATTTTCTGACCGTGTTTCATAAAAAGTCATTAAGGATTCAGTATTTTTGACAAATTTCCAGAAAAGTTCCAAAGCATAAAAACACAGCTGATTTTTTTTTATGCTGAAAACAAAAAATAAACAAAAATCATGAATAAAGGATGTAATCAAGTCTGAGATGATCATGTTCATGTGGTTTATTGAATCCAAGGTGCAGACAGATCAAGTTCAGGTTTATTGTCATTCACATCACACGTGGTACATGAGGTGGAACGAAACTCAAGGAGCCAACAATAGCAAAAATATAAAGTGTAAAAAGAAACAGTAATAAGCATCTAAGATATACGCTAAACACTTATAATGTAAAACAATATGGTGTAAGAACAGCAGCCTGAACAGATGAGAGGAACTCAAAGATAAAATAAAGAATGTCTTACTAACAAAAGGTAAAAAACAAAAGAGAGAGGCTGTCGTGGCAACAAAACATATAAAATACCAGGAGCAGGGAGACACAGAGGAAGACTATGGAAGGCCAGCCTGACCAAATACTCGTGAAAATTACATGTTACATCGACACGTTAATGACGTGTAAACAACGTGTAAACAACGCGTCAAATACGCGTTAATTACGTGTCATTGACGCGTCGAAATTTCACATGCATTTGACGCGTTATCAACGTGTCAACAACGTGTCAACAACGTGTCAGCACGGAGTCGATCTGAACCACGCTTTGGGGCTTCAGTGGAGCAGGTCAGCTCCAGTTACTCGATGTCTGATGTACAGCTCCTCGACCGCATCATGACAACTTCGGACAGCCTGACAGCTGGACTGCCTCGTCCTGTCGCAACAGGGTGGTTAAATAGAAATCTTAGTCCCGCCTCCTCCCTGGGAGGAGGGGGATAGCTAGTCTGTGATTGGCTAGGTTTGCTTGCTTGGGCAGAGCTGCAGTTCTGTTCTATTCTTGCAATCTCTGCTTGAAGCTACATGATCCCTTATTAGGTAATGAATTTGCTCTTTGTGCTCGAGGCTGGATGATTCACCAGGGCGGAGGTTGACACAACTCTGGTCAGTTAGTTACATCACTTTTTCCAGTAAAGTGTTTGCAAGTTATACTTCCCAACATGTGTGTTTTGCAATAGACCACTTTTGTCACAAAACCATCTTTGAAACATAGTAACACATCATTACAATTGCTATCATAAAATGATTCTCTCTCTATCATAACAACATCACATTAAATGATTATATTGGTTACAATCATATCTCACTTGATTATATTAAGTAAAACACATCTTACTCGATTATTTTAGTTAAAACACATATACCATGATTATTGGTTAAAATCATATATCTCATGATTATACTGATTAAAACATGTTAATTTTAAAACCAATTACGGTTAAACCAGGTTCAGATAAAAACATTTCAAAGTTAGAACAAGTCTTTTGCTTCACGTTTTCTTCCTCCTGCTCTCTGCTGCAGTTAAAATGTTCGTGTATGAACTTAATAATGTGGCTGCTTGTTTTTAGGAAGTGACTTTCTTCATGACTTTCACAACTCTTTAACGGTTAAACTTTTAAGACACAGTTAACTTCTCTTATTTATCTTAGCTTTATAACTACAATTTCTTTTATTCAGACTTTATGGACTTTTCTAATGTTTAAAACAATTATTCTTTTCTGCTCCCTTTGCCGTTCTCCTCCTGTGCTCTGCCTGTCTGTGTGAGCGTGCGTCTGGGTGAGTGTGTGTGTGAGTGTGTGTGTGTGTGTGTGTTTCTGAGTGGAGCATTTCTGCAGCACTCTGTGCTCCCTTTCTGAACAGATGAGATAACTGAAGTTGCATAATAGACAAGTCCGGACAAGTCCTAGACAAGACCAGACATGTTTCTACCTCGACAACTGTTATTAATATATTTTTGCACCACTTTCCATAAGCTTTCCTGTACTGATTAATTTTTGTTGGTTTTGAATCCACAATAAACTCACTCTCCTCGACACCCTCTCTTTGGAATCAAAACCTACAAACATTTCATTGAACCTTAAGCCAGTCCTTGTTTTCATCAATCGCCTCCCCGGTCAGCACATCATCGTCTTCATCATAATCGAGATCACTCTGAGACTCTGGATCAGTTTCAGGGTCCTCTGTGTCGCCTAGTCCCATGTTGCAATTCTCATCCTCAGCTGCATCCCAAGAATCCAACACCTGCAGCTCGTAGTCTCCTTCTGGCTCCTCCACCGAGGGTGTAGCGACTCGTTCGGGTCCTGATGCACGGACCCCCTCTCGATCCTCCACTGGAACAGGAGCTGGGCTCTGCACAGGCGAGGGGAGAATGGTCACAGTGAACATAGGGTCTGAGCTATCATCAATCATGGGAGACCCCACAGGAGTGATTGGTTCGATCCCAGTCCATCCTTCATCTGATTGCATATATTCAGAAGCATCCGGCACTTGTTGTGGTTGTTCTTGCAGCGCTTGGATGACCGTGAGTGACTCGTCTGGGGACTGTGGGCCTAGGTTGAATCCCTCCATTAATAGCACGTTAGGGGGGATTGACCCTTCAGGACTGGTCGGGTCAAAGGAATCAGTGTCTATGGACCCAGTGGAGCTCGATGGACCCACTTCACTGCTTCCAAAGTGTTCCAAGTAGCGGTTCAGTGACTCTAATGCGCACATTTCTGGGCACTCTGGGCATTCTGTGCACTCACGAACAAGGATGGGTTGGTTAGGGGAAGCCACATCCATAGGCTCGGTTTCAGATTGAGCCTCGGGGGATTCAGAACGAAGGGGAGTTGCTGTTGGGCTCTGATGTGGAGTCACCACCACTAGGGATGGAGCCAAGTTGATTTCTTGTGAACTTGCAGCTCGGCCTTGGATCACGGTCACCTCATGCGTTGGGGCCAAAGAGGGATTGGTTCCCATGCCCATCTCCAATGAGGCAGACACCCCCTTTGGCACAGGTTCTGGTGGGTCTTGCGTGACCTCAAAGGCTGGGCCATGGACCAACGTCAACCCGGTGTACAGATGAATGGCCACGAACCTGGTTCCATTGTCAAGATGTTCCCACGTCTTGGCTACCACCGGGTGGTATGTGGCGCCTGCTGGAATTGCCCCCATCGCCAGATAGGGTGCAGCCCTCAGCGCCGAGGTCCAGATGACTTTACAGGTGCTTTCTGTTGCCACACACATGTCCACTGGCACTTGGGGCAGGCTGCCTGGTTCATCTAGGATCAGGATTCCATTCACCACAGCTGTGCCCACCACGTTGGAATGACATCTGTGGCACCACCAGAACGGACCAACAGCCCAAAGGTATTTGGTGTCTGTCAATCCACGGCGACAGAACCCGCAGGATACATCAGGCTCCTGCAACAGCAATAAGGGAGGTGACAGACCAGGTTCTCTAATAGCAACACTCTTAGTCCTCATCGCCTCTTAAAACACTCAACTACGTGTGCCGGGCCTTGGGGTCTTATGGGCCTTGAGCCGTCATGAGCCTTGCGCCATCGGCGTTTACCATTGAGTATTTCTTAAAGAGATGAGGCTAAGTTAATTCTGTTTCATTATAAAAGTAACAAAAGAGATAACAGTAATAATGATGAAACCAAATAAAAGTAAAATGAAAAAATAAAGAATAAAAATTAAAAATAAAAATTAAAATTTAAAAAATAAAAAGCGTGAGCAAGGGATTTCAAGCAATGTTGGTTATATTGATTAGGTGGTTATATTTGCCAGGAAGTCAGATATCTCGGTCTACGGAGATTCCACGATCTCCGCTTGCCTCTGGTTCAGCAGGGAGCGGTCTACGGGTGAGCTTGAAGATGGCCCCATAAGTCATCATCCAAGCCACGATAGGCACCGTGGTGCAGAGACTGACCCAGTAAAGCACGGAGCAGACTCCCCACACCAGGCCCCATCCTATCAAAACAGCCAACTTTAGAGACCAACGGTATCTGTTCTGGGGTCGCAGAGATAGAGTCTGATAAAGCAGGTGTGCCACCACTGTCATGGCGATGGTCGCTTCCATCACCACTGTTACTATTCTACCGGCCGTGTTTCCACAGTTGGTTCGGGGGATGAGTAGGGGAGTAAGCCCAGCTGCGCACTCAAGGGCTACCACAACGGTATCTACCATCAACCAGGCTGAGATTACCACTCCCTGTCGAAACGAAGGATTCACTCTTCCCAGCAAGTAGACGACAAACAGATGTGGCATAATTTCAGCTCTCTTGAGTATTACATGGGTCACCACCATCTTAGCATAGGCCTGTAGGGCCACAGGGATTCGCATAAGCTTTCCCCTGCCCCATTCCCCGGTATGGCAGTAGCACATCCATGCTGTCATTATCAGAAAATATTCTACCGAGCTCCCTTTAAAATAAGCAGGGCACGGAGGCCAGAGTTTGGTGGTGGGTACTGTAGTAGCATCCGACCCCCAAATAGGAGTGCTCACTTCTATGGATTCAGTGGTTGTCTGACAATCCTCAGTAGTCATGATTCTAGATTGTTATTTTCCTAAACCAATAATAAGTGATACGGTTCTTTCTTCTTAAAATTCCACAATAATTGTGGATGATATGTTTCTCCCAATCCTCTAACTGCTCTCTTTGTTGGGCTGTTATCTTGGTTTTCCAATCACAGTAGCCAGGCAACACTACTCCAGAAGTGTTTGAATATCCGTACTCTCTATATGTAACACTGGGTCTTCTGTCTTTGCCTTTGCCTTTTACAACCTGAGTTTTACACTTTTCTCCACAAGGTGTTCCTTTAAGCTCTTCAATTTTCTTTAACTCATAAACCTGTTCTTCACAGTGGCAGAGAATAATGTCTCCGTTTTTAGTTGTCACAACTATCTTATCTGAGGTTGTAAAAGCGTTTATCCAATAAAAGTATATAATTACCGTGGCCAAGGCACAAGGTGGTGTCTGCATTCCGTTCGCTAATGCTCTTTGTTGGATAGTTGGTTATCTGTTAGTTCCTAATTGCTCCTGATGTGAGTTCTCTTGTGTACCGCTCTCTGCTGCTTCAGGGCTGAAGAGTGACTGTTTCCTTGTGGCTCTGGCCTTTTATTCTGAGCCAGCGCCCGGTTCTTGTGGGAGTGGCCTAAGGCTCCTCCCCCCTTTGCGGGCCATGGCTTTGAGACACTCTTGTAGGACCACACGTCCTAATAAGGCAACAACTATCAAACCGACTAGGCTTGCCAAATAAGGCCAGATCTGAAGGAACAGTTCAAGCATCCATCCTTCAACTATATCTCCGCCTTCTTTGATCACTTCTCCAACACCATGTATGGCCTCTTTAACTTTACGGCTTACGGTGTAACTAACAGTTTCGTACCATGCACAATTATGCAGATTCTCTTCATCTCCACATTCTTTCCAGCTCTCTTCTGGATACTGACAAGTCAGATTGGAAAAGATCTGATTCGGTCCTACCCACTCATACCCTTGAATCTCATCCCCGAGGCACATGCGGCGCCTTGCGGCATGTCCTTCGGCTAGAGCAATCATGGAATCTGAGACAAATGGGATTATTACCCCTTGGAGATGTTTCCTGGTCATTAGTTTGTGTCCCAATATTTTATTAGCGCACTGACTGTCAGGCATTGACCTTAACCAGTTTTTACCATATTTTTTCCATACTACTTCAGGTTCGTGGGTCGAGTATTCTCCGTCATAATAAGAATCACAATAGCTTTCCCATCCTGGAAGCTCATAACAAGGCCTCCGAGCCAAACTAATCACACACACCGTCTGTTTCTCGTTACAGATCATTTTCCATGGTCTTGGGCTAGACCGGTTCCTTTCTTAGATCCGTCGGTGTAGAGAGTCCAGTCGTGTGTCTTTGGTTTTTCGGGCGTCTCATTTTTTGCTTTTTTACTCACAGGTTGTGCTGGTCCTATCTCCAGATCGGGGTCTAATAAAATGTCTTCCCATCTACCCCATCTGGAATTCGTGGCTTTGGTACTTTCTATTGTCCCTTTTCTGAGATATTTGTGCACTTGACTTTGTGTTATGACTTTGATAGGTTGGCCTTGAGCTAGATTTTTTAGTGTACCCCAGTATCTAGCCAACACTGCTAGTTCTTTTTCTTCCTGGGGAAACTTTTTCTCAACCGAGGTTAACGAGTAACTCCAGAGAGTGACTAGCCCTCCATGTTCATTTTTAACTGAAACCATAGCGTTGTCATCTTCGCAACTGACTTCAGCTACCAGTTTTGTCATTACACTTCTTGGCTCTAATCGTACAGCTTCTTTGATCTTTTCTCTGAGTTCTTCCAGATCTTTCTGATTTCCGGCTGTCCAAATCCATGCTTGTTTGCTTTTCTTTTCATCCTGTCCTTCCTTTTTCTTCAGACAGGCATACAAGGGTTTTGCATATTTCTGGTAGTTAGGAACATGATCTCTCACATAGTTGCACAGTCCTAAGATTTTTTGTAGCTCGTTTTCGGATTCAGGGGGCTGAATTTGCTCAAGTTTTTCTCTGTAACCCTCGGAAAGTCCCAGATCGGCCGTTACTTGGAAACCTAAATAGTTTACTTGGAACTGCCCAAACTGACATTTCTTCAGATTAAGTTTCAGCCCTGCTTTTGTAACTCGTTGCAACACTTCTGCCAACCGTTCTAGGTGTTCCTCCTCTGTGTCATCCGCGATGAACACATCATCGATGTAAACTGTTGCACCCAAGTCTTTAAGCACATCCATTACGGCTGACTGAAACACATTTGGAGAGTTTTTGTACCCCTGTGGCAAACGCTGCCACACATAGCTCCTTCCTTGATGGGTAAAAGCTGTTTTCCCTTGTGATTGTTTAGCCAGTCTGAGAGAGAAGAATCCATTTGCCAAATCAATGCAGGATTTGTACTTTTTCACTTGTAGAGTTTTCAGAGTTCCTTGAGGGTTTATGAGGCTCGCTCGGTTTGCTACCGTTCGCCTATTTAGTGCTTTAAAATTAATTACTGGTCTCCATCCCCCTCCTGCGGACTCAGGTTTCTTTACCGCTTGAATGGGGCTGTTAGTAATGGGATAAGATTCTTCTCTAATAATCCCTAAAGCACTTAATTCCCTCACAATTTTGTTCATTTCTTCTATTGCTCCTGGGTTCAAAGGGTACTGTCTTACCGGTGGATGTACACCTCCTTCAATTGTATGTACAATTGATGGGCCTAAATCTCCACAATCATTTTTAAATCTGGCCACTGAGGCTGACTCTATGATTTGTCTTAACTTCTCTTTCCCAGCCGGGGAGAAGTCACTTTCATTTATTCTTTGTTCTGTTACTTCGGGGATATTTACAGGTTTATACCATTCTTCTGATTCATGTTTTTCATGAGTGGGCCCTATTTTTACTAACCTGGATTTAAGCATATCCAGTCGTCTATTTAGAGCTCTACGGTCTTTCCGTGGTTTTCTTAATTCTTTCAAATCAGTTATTGCAACTAGGTTGTATGGTCCTTTGATCCACACAATTCCGTGCCATAATGCATAAGGCATTTTTTCTATGGTTCCATTAGCCAATTGAACCGTTAAGTGTCCTATTGTTTTTAGGTTTTTGCGGGTCATGGACACCTCTGCCCCAGAGTCTATCAGATAGGGCTCTCCGTCCACTTTGGTGTGGATTTCGTCCCCATCCCAATAAGCGCCTTCTAGGGTGACCCGCGACCTATCAGCCATTATTTAGCTGGCCCCCCATCCCTTTTCTTTCGGGATTCCTGGAGGGCCTGTCTTTGCTCAGGGGTCATTCTATTATACTCTTCTGTAGGCACGTAATCGCTCTTTTTCTGAGGTGCTGCATTTCCAGGTGAAGCTTGATACCTTCTTGGCTGTTGGTTTCTGTACTGTTGTTCTTGCTGAGGTCTCTGAGACCGTTCTCCATACTGTTGTTCGGATCGTGGTCTTTGGGGATTTTCTCTGTATTGTGGCTCAGACTGCCTTGGGGACCCTCTATATTGTTGCTGCTGTTGTTGTTGAGGGGCCCTAGGGGCCACTTTTGGCTGTTTTGAGCTCTGTTTTGTCTCATTTTTCCTTTTTTCCTCCCAGTACTGTTGTTCTAGATCATAAGCTTTCACTGCCTGATCGATCTGGGGGACTAAAGTATCATTGGGCATTGAAATGAATTTCACTTCACCTTTCCTACCCTTCGTTACTACTCTTAAGGCTTTAACATACCTCTTTGGTGGGACATTTTGTTTTAGTGAATACCAGACTGATGTGAGGTGTTGGCCTTGATCCATGCGTACTTTTGCCCGTTGAATTTGAGCATCCTCGTCGTCCATGTCCTCAAGTACCAATCTCTCAAAATGATCTTGAGCTGTTTCCTCTTTGCCCACTGGGTTTGCAGTGACATTACCTAGCCACAGCTTTCTGGCTGCGTCACATTCCGTGGAACTAATTACCATAGGCCATACATCTTTTATGTATTCTTCGGGTTTTTCATCAGATCTTTTTTCCCTTACTAGGTTTTTCAGCATTTTGTACTCACGATAACTATCAGCTTCTGAGCTGATGGTTCGGTTTTGTTCAGCCCTCTTAGATTTTTGGTCTAACTGAGGTTCGTGGTATTCCTGACTAGTTTCTCCCTGACCAGATGCTTCTTCATCACTCTCTGATATCTCATCCCTCATTTTCTCGTTTGTTTCTTTGGCATATTTGTATGCAGTCTTTCTCATTCTTCTCAGCATCACATCGTGCGCTATTGACACATAAGCTGTTCTAAAATTTTCGGTTAGGTCTTGGTGAGCGGCCAATGTGGGGAACATGGGCATCATCAAAATGTTAGCCCATTCTCCCAAGGTGGCTTTTACTGTCAATCCCACCATCTCATCTAATTTATCGGCCCACTCTGTTGGAATATCACGGTGGCTTTGGCCGGCCTCAGGAACATATGTACTACGTCCCTGCTTTGTCTGTATGAGACCCCATGTTGGGTCCCTGGCTATTCTTTCTGATGCTTGCTGTGGATCTATTAGTGGCACTAGTTTCTTTTGCCCCTTCTTTAGTCCAAACCTCAAGGACTTTTTTGGTAGATGATTCTGATCCATTGAGCTCAGGCTAACACTATCGTCACTTTCATAGTTTATTAAACCTAGGTCTTCATCAGAATCTTGGTCTAATCTTTCTTGTAGCTGTTCATCCCCGATCTCTGCGTTTCCCGCATTTAGAGCTTGTATTTCGGTGACTACCTGGCGTCCAGTTCGTCCTTCTGGAGTGTCTGCTCCACTCTTCCTGTTTCTGGTATTAGAACTGTTCGACTCTTTCCCTATGGGGGTGGTCTCAATCAGTGTTAACCTTTGGTGGGTGTCTTTCGCGATGGACTTCTTTTGTCCTGTGACCCCTGAGGTACCTGGCATCTCTCCATCATTTATTTCAGTGTTCTTGGGTTGTTTGTTGACGGATTGTTTCCCTGGCGGGGACATTTCGGCCAACAACCGTTTCTTTCGTTCTTCCTCCAGGTGGGGTGGGGTCACTATGACTATTTCTTTTAGCAAGGTAGCGCTTGGCATACTGCTTGCCAAGTAAGTCATTGTATGAACAGCAACTCGTTCGGCTATTTCCCACTGGAGGTTTTCAGATCGTAACCCTTCGGTTGTCGTTACTACTCGTCTGAAGTTTTTCGCGAGCGCTTGGGCCATCCCTTGCTCGAGGGCCTTTATCATTTCCCTCATATACTCCTCGTTACTATCTGTTTTTTTGTAACTTCTAATTGGGACATGTATTATAGTATTATACAAGAGATTCCCTCCGCTCGTTAGGCACACTTTTGACTCTGATTCTCGTGTTTGTGCCATCAACTCTCTTACTTCATTTTCATATTGGGGTCCAGCTGCAGTGTTCAGGACCTTTCTGAAAGTTTTGTTATGGATTTTACAGTTATTTTTGGTGAATACCAGCAGCCCATCGCCCTCCATTGTGAAGGCGCTTCCTACCAAACTACATACCTTGATCCCATTTTGAAGTTTTAAGACCCGAGCTTCGTCGGGTAATGGACCGAGGGGTTTTGAGAATTGGATTGTCTCTATGGGTTGCTTGCGAGGAGATCCAGTCCTTGGTCTTGCTCTTGGGGCTGGTTCTGGTACTCCTTCAAGGAGTCCTTTGAAAGTTTGCCCCGTACTGCCTGATCCCTGAGGGAGTTCAAAGTCTTGGTCATGATGTTTTATCTTAGCAATACTTTTCTTAGGAATTTCTCCCGAGGGTCGTAAGGAACCTACTAGGGGTGGTTTAGTTTCCTGTTGGGGTTTTAACTGCCCTTTTGGGTTATGTATCTCCGTTTTTTCTACGGGGTTTACGTTCAAGAATTCGGCTAACTGTTTTGCCAGGGCTCGGGTCATAATTTTGAATCCCTTACCGGCGTTGTCATCTGACTCACCGGGATTTGAATCTCCGTTGTCTTTCCTTCCTTTCCTCTTTCTTTCGGGGCTGGTGGCAGGAGACCTGGGGTCCCCTTCATTGTCCGTTTCGCTTGATTCTGGGTCAGTCCCATAAGTACGGTTTTCTCTGTAAGTTCTTAAGTTCCCCTTGGAACCCCATGAACTGGGACCCTGGTTTGAGGCAGGTTTTATGGCTGCGCAGCCCAGCCCACTGCTGCCTCGCTCTTTTGGCATTGCTTTTTTCCGATCTGCTATCATTTGTTTGTACTGCTTAAGTTTATTCAGTTCTTCAGTGTATTCTCTAAATCTATAGGTCGCTTTTACCGTCCTGTCCTCGGCGCTAGTGATCCAGCCCACTCCCATTTCGTTGGCTACCATTTTCACTAGGGGGTCGTACTCTTCCGATGGGCTGTATAACACTACCACCTCTCCTGTAGTGGTGTCCCCAATCACTTGTGTCCACCACTTCAACCAAGTTAGAACTTCGGCTTTTGTCTTTACTTCCGTCGGGTGTGCCCATACTACCATCTGACCTAAAGGTCCGATGTAGGTGCAGTTAAACTCCCCCAGCTCTCCTATTTGTTCGTGCAGGTCCTTCAGCAAGGTTTCCTCACCTATTTTAGGGTTGTTTTGTTTGAACGTTTTTTGCATGAATGGGTCCCAGGTTTCATGCCCTCTGCCATACAGGAGGACTGAGAGACCTGGTTCTTTTTCTTTTCTTGTGACCTTTGTTCTCCTAGGAACAATGGGCTTCCTTTTTGGCTCAGGTTCTTTACCTGACTCTTCCGGAGTGTTTATTTCAGAGTCTGATCCATGCTCCGGGTTACCTGTTGCTCCGTAACTTTTTTGCCGGTATTGTCTCAACTTATGTATTTCTTCCCTATACGTTTCACTCATCGGGGTTGCTTTAACGTTTGGGTCTATTAAGTATACACCCAACCCGGTTTCTTTGGCAACCCTTTTTATTAGGGGGTCATACTCAGTTGAAGGACTGAGGATAGAGGTCACATTTCCGCGCCTACTCTCCTCAATCTGATTCATCACCCATCGTAGCCACGCTTTAATCTCGCACTTGCTTGTTATTTCTGCCGAGTCTTTTACTATTATCAGTTGACTGTTGTCTGTTCCTGGCAAACCATAGTATTCTCTTTTCTGTTTTATATAATGCACCAGACCTTGTTTTAGGGTTTTTTCCTCTATATCTGCGCTGTTTTCCCTAGCTACCCTCTGAACTTCTGGGTGCCAGGACTCAAAACCATGGCCGTATGGGAGAATTACGAACCTCATCTCTCCTGATGTTCCTTCACCTGGCGGGGGAGCTGTTGGATCTGTTCCTCCCCCCCCACGTTCATCGTCCGTAGTTTCAGGAGATCCTGTTACAGAGTCATTTTCAGGTTCCATCTTAGGTCTCTGTTTCCTTTTCACTTTGTACGCTTTCATTCTGTTCAATTCCTCCTCATATTGTGGGAGTATTTTGATTGCTTTTGCATCAGGAGTTGCGCTAGAATGTGCTATCCCCGATGTCTTAGCCGCCCTCTTTACGAGAGGGTCATACTCGGCCGAGGGACTGTGTAACATTATTATGTTTAGCCCATAAGGGGCCTCAAGCTGCTGTGCCCACCATTTTAGCCATGTTCTGGGGCCAGCTGTACGTGTCATAAAGCCTGGGTCTTTTATTACCACTATCTGACGGCCTTCTACCAACCCAGGACTACAGAAGATATTTTTGTCTGCTATTTCCTTAGCCAGGTAGGTCTCTAATTCCTTATCATTTACTTTTACGTGACTTCTTCTGTATCTTGTTTGAAGATCGGAATGCCAAGTAGGGAACCCCTGGCCATACGGAATTATTTCTATCGGAATCTCATTCTTTGGCTCTCCTTCCGTGTCCGGTTCTTGTCGGTTAGGATCGTCCGTTTTGGGCGGATCCTCAGTCTTTGTCGTTGCCGCTGGTGCGGGTTTTGGTCCAGTTGGATCGTTTTCTGTGGACTGGACCACCAGTCCTGTTGGTGCCGCTTCTGCAGCCATTTTTCGTTTTTGTCGTCTCGAGTTTGTCCGTTTTCAAAGCCGACTGACTTTATGTCCCTGTACCTGGGATGAAAACCGACCTGCTGCTAATCTTACTCCCGATCTATGGTCAGTAGATCACGAATAAGCCCTTTTTACCCCGCCCACTGCTGTGGAATTAAGGGGCACTTAGCTGATAGCTTAGACCAGCCGACTACAACTTCTCTACTCTAAGAGGAGTCGTTTTTCTGGCGCTTGTCAGTCCTTTGACGCACGCCTTGTCTCTTGGGAGTCTTTATTCATAAAGAGGGTCCCTTCGTGGTCGCCATGTTTGCTTATCTGAATAATCAGCGAGGTAATCACAAGGTGCGTGACACGCCCTCACTGCAGCCTACCTGCTAACAGGGTCTATTGAACCGGTCCCGGAGTTTGGGTATTACCTTGAACTACGTGGGACAGCTTCCGACTGAAGGCTGTCGATGGGAGAATTCATCTGGACTATTCACCTCCTAGCTTCCATAAGCCACACCCCTTTTTCACCTTGCCCCTCCCTCCACCTCAGCAGCTGGGGACCGGAGGGTTTAGTACAAGGCAACTCATGTTAACGGAGGCTTCTCCCGTGTTTAAGCTCGCTATTGTTACTGATCCAGTTAATTTTAGGATCCAGGAGATCGGATCCTGGGGTATTGTTTTTATATTAAACCTTAGATGCTAATGCTTAACCTTTCAAAACCTCCCAATATTTGATGTTATCTTTGTGAACCAAACTTTACATTTCCATGGACAAGTGGATGATGAATAAAAGTCAAGAATTTTACGTTTTGTTTATTTTAATCAATTATTTTGCAGGGAAGGATCAGCGTTTACAGCATAACAGTACAATTAATTATTATGATTATAAGTAAAACAAAAGTATTAATTCACCAAACAATCCTCAGACCTGATGTTAAGTTGTTCAGTCTGCATGTAGTCTTTGAGGAGGTTCTTTTCTGGAGTCCAGGCTGGAGAGGCTCGGAGGGTAGTCTCATTGATGTCACACAGTTAACACTTCCAATACCCATCCAGTCTTATAGACCAGAATTAGAGCGCTTAATCATAAGAAACTTCCTCATCCAGCTTTATGAGCTAGAGTTTAGAGTACACTCACTCTTTTCCATCTCATCTGATTTTAAGAATCAGAGTTAGAGTGGTCTTCTGCAAACACACGTCTCTCCTGACCTTAAGGATCAGGGTTTAGAGTTTTACTTAAAATCTTACCCAGTGTATGTATCTCACCAGAGCCCTCCGGATTATCAAGCAACCTCGAGCCATTAAGTCTCTAAGATAATTGAATTGTCTATTTGCTTCCGCTCTATCCGCGTTTAATTTGATTTGATTTAAATCTAGCTGAAGCCAGGATTCAGTAAGGTGTCTTACAGGCATACCCTTTTCCTTCCTCAAAGTCCCTCGGGGACCGAGAGGGAATACCTGAAGCAGTCGCCTTCAGTCCCTGAGGACTGAGACTCACCTCTGACTCCCTGCTGGTCTGATCTGAAGAAACAAGTTTTGCTTCGTCCTGGCTGTCTGGGTAAAAACTGTCCAGTCTTTCCTCAAAGCTTAAAAATGAAAGAAAAGAAGTCTCTCCCCAGGACGCTTGCTTCCTCCTGTCAGCACGGAGTCGATCTGAACCACGCCTTGGGTCTTCAGTGGAGCAGGTCAGCTCCAGTTACTCGATGTCTGATGTACAGCTCCTCGACCGCATCATGACAACTTCGGACAGCCTGACAGCTGGACTGCCTCGTCCTGTCGCAACAGGGTGGTTAAATAGAAATCTTAGTCCCGCCTCCTCCCTGGGAGGAGGGGGATAGCTAGTCTGTGATTGGCTAGGTTTGCTTGCTTGGGCAGAGCTGCAGTTCTGTTCTATTCTTGCAATCTCTGCTTGAAGCTACATGATCCCTTATTAGGTAATGAATTTGCTCTTTGTGCTCGAGGCTGGATGATTCACCAGGGCGGAGGTTGACACAA
>JBBPBX010056641.1:0-22696 GCA_038048925.1 Garcialebias charrua
ATATTGTAATTTTTTTTTTTCTCCAAACAGCCTTTGGGGTTTTGACAGAAAATACATTGTTTGGCTAAAAGAAAGAAAAAAAACTCCCTTATATTATTTGCACTGAGCGCCCAGCATGAAAATAACGTTTTAAGAATTTTCTCCATCCTTGAACACCAATGGCTCCCAGTGCACGAGACTATAAACTATAAAGCTTTAATTTACCTTGGCAGTAAAGTTCTTTTCTCCCAGCATGAAGTAAAAGATGTACTGAGGCAGGACATTACTTTAGCACTGCAGAGACTTCTAATTTTGTGGCTTAATTGCATTCATGGATCCTTTTGTTCAAGTTTTATCTGCTGGCTTTGTGTTTTTAAGAGTGACTCCCTAACACACACTTTATGTGACTCTCGGGATCAATTTATCTGCATAAAACAAAAAAAATGACAGCCGGGTAATTATAGAAAACTAATCTGTGGGATTTTCAGTCATCTGAAAAATGTTTTGCTTAAATGCTACATTATATAACAGTTTGACTGACAAGAATGTCTGCAATAAAACAAGACATAAAATTATTAAAAACTCAAAGAAAATAAAAAAAATCACATATTTAGATCACAACTTATAAACAATATAACAAATACAGTATCTACACAGTATGAAAACCAGATTTCTTAAAAATAATAAAACATTGTTTCAGATTTTGTAGTCACACCGAAGTCATTATTAAGTTTTGATCAATGAACAATCACTTTCACAGATAATCGAAAGGACAGCAAAGAAATTGTAAAAAAAGAAAATTAGTTAAAAAAAAATTGAAAAGTTAACATACGCTGACAACATTATTTTCCAGTGACACTGGATTTAAATCTGAGAAAACATGTTTTAACTTCTTGTCCTTTTATGTCAGTGTTTAATCTGTTTAACTGGATTTAATAGAGTTTTTATAATTTAAATGTATTTTGCCTCTTCATCACTTATTGCTGCCTTACAGTCTCGCTGACCACTTTCACTGACTTCTCTCTATTATCGTCTAAACTGACGATACAGTTCAAAGTCAAAGTCAAAGTCAACTTTATTGTCAAAACTGCAATATGTACAGGACATACACAGGATTGAAATTGCATTTCTCTCAGTCCCTCGGTGCAACAGTAACCATTTAAACACTAAAACACTGAAACATTTAATAAACATAAGCATAAAATGAAATAATAAAAGTGTAATACTGTCCTGAGTTTTTGCATAGTAGTTTTTGCATAGTAGTAGTATGAAAGTATGAAAAGTTACACCAACACTAAAACACTAAACATTTAATAAACATAAGCATAAAATGAAATAATAAAAGTGTAATACTGTCCTGAGTTTTTGCATAGTAGTTTTTGCATAGTAGTAGTATGAAAGTATGAAAAGTTACACCAACACTAAAACACTAAACATTTAATAAACATAAGCATAAAATGAAATAACAAAAGTGTAATACTGTCCTGAGTTTTTTGCATAGTAGTATAAAAGTGTAAAAAGTATATCTATAAAATAAAATGAAAGTTCTGGCATTGACATTTGTAATAGAGTGACAAAGCAGCATACAGTATTATTAAGCATTATATTAGCAGTTGTTTATTTAAATTATTTTAAACAGTTGTTTTCCATCTTTTTGTATTCAACATTATCCAATCTGATATGTTCTGTCTCAAACTGGTGCTAAACGCTGATAAAACCAAAGTGATGTTGTTTTCAATCAGAAAGTCGGCCCCAGCGGTCCTTCTTTCCATCTTATGTATGAATGGTGCTCCTGTTTTGTTTCTCGATTTTTACAAATACTTTGGAATCTTGGTTGATGCACATCTTTTTTAAGCCTCATGTTGAAAACACGATTAAGAAACTGAAATTAAAACTGGATTTCTTTTTCAGAAATAGATCCTGTCTAACTCTGGATACTGGGAAACTCCTTGTAACTGCTACTCTTTCCCTCCACTGACTACGTTGACATTATTTACATGAATGCCCTTACAAGCACCCTGCAGTTGCTGGACGCTGCCTATCATGGTGCACTAAGGGTGCATTCACACCAGCCCTGTTTATTCTGCTTTAATCAAACTAGTCTGTTTCCCTTGAAAATCCGGTTCATTTGGGGAGGTGCGACTGCACAATCGAACTCTGATACGGACCAAAAAAGTGAACTCTGGTCCGCCTACATACCTAGATCTCTGTTCAGTTGAAGTGAACGCTAGCATGGTTCGAACGCATTGTGAATGCAAGTGGACTGGAGACCGCTCCAAAAGCAGGAAGTGGACTATACCGTGCAGGGAATTCTGTATACATGCAAACAAAACAAATGTGCATTTCTCTTACCGTATACGAAGCCGTCAGTGGCCTTGTGTGAAAAATAACATTCTCCATGGTCTTCTGTCATCTTCCTTTCTTGCTGAGTCTATTTTTGAAAAACAGCAAAACAGAAATCCTAAAACTGCTAAAATTTGACACTGCTTCATTTTTGTTTTCTATTTCCCGAAGAAGAAAAAAGAAGAAGAATAAGTGTCTTCTTCAGAAGTTTTTGTGTTGTTTCCTTCAGTAGTAGTAGTAGTGGATGAAGTCCTCTGGATGGGCGTCGAAACGTTTATTCACTTAAAGAAACCGGTCCAGATGACATGATTTAACCATTTTTGTTGTTATCTACCTGGATGACTGAGCTTACAAAACTTGTTTCCTTCAGTAGTTCGTGGTGCAGCGCCACCACAGGCGAGGGGTGGGGGTGGGGGGGAACAGGTTAGCTTGATTGACAGTGCAGTGTGAATGAGAACCGCACTAACCAAAAATATAAACAAATGTTCTGAATTTTGGCCCCCAATCGAACCGAGTCTACTGGACAATCAAGTGTGAAAATGACCTGAGATTCATAACTCCAAAGCTTTGGAACAGTTTACCTGAGAATTTAAAGACCGCTCAGACTGTTGAGACTTTTAAATCTTTGCTCAAGACTCGTCTGTTTTACTTGGCATTTGATCCTCGTAGAGTCTGAGAACAAATTTTGAGCAGATTTTATTGTTGTTGTATATTTACTGATAAATTTATTATGTTTCAGTGGCACTAGATACATTTTACTCTGTTGTTTTTTATTTTTTAACTGTACAGCACTTTGGTCGGCTTCGGTTGATTTTATGTCCTATACAAATAAAATTGACATTGACATTGACATAACAGGCTGTATACTGTACCTGCCACTGCACCATGTATTCACTGGTTAACTGGACATCATTAACTTCACACAGACTCTTCCACTGGTACATTTTCATCTTTAAATCACTTCTTGGTCTGCTGCCCTCATACATCTCCTCCTACATGTCTTTGTGTGAGTGCAGCTACAGCATGCGCTCTCAGGACATTATTACATGCAGTGTCTCCACAGTGAGGACTGAACTAGTCAAAAGGACCTTCTCCTACTCCGCTCCTGTTTCCTGGAATATCTTGCAAAAAGATCTGAAGCTCTCGACCTTGACCTCTCTAAGGGATTTTAAACATATGGCAAAAACCAATGCAGACATGTTCCTGTTTTTAGCATTTTACCCCATTTCATAATGTAGCTTGTTTTGATTTTATAACTTTACTTTTATTAAATTTTTATTTGTATGTGCATTTTATGGCTGTTTATTGTTGTGTGTACCTTATCTGTCTAAAACAGGTCTCTCTTGTAAATGAGTGTGGAAATAAAGGTCGAATGAATGAAAAAAAACTGCAATCCAGCAAAACTTGAAGTAAAAAAACAAGGTGCTCACAAAGTCCAAGTTCAAGGGATGTAATAAAAGACTTTCCACAGAACAAGGTTTACAAGTTGAGCACCAAGGTTGGGCCAAGGGGACGTCATTTTAGCAGCATAGCAACTGAAAGGGTTTCTCCAGGTTTTACATCAGAGTCAGAGTCAGAGAGTCTTTATTGTCATTTGCACCGCATGTGGTACATGAGATGAAAACGAGATTATGTACACGAGGTCCCAGTTACATCCAACAACAAATGAAAGAGAAAAACAGTAATAACATCGAGAACTAACTAAGAAAAACATCAACTAGTAATACACTAAGCCTAATATAGTGGGAATAAACAGCAGCACGAACATGAGTTTGTATGAGCAGATGGTCACAGATGAACACAGATGAACACAGCAACAAGAAAACAGATCAGCATCAGTATGATGTGATATTTTGCAGTGTTTATTTTTATTTTATTTTTATTTATTCATGAGTCTAACAGCCTCAGGGTAGAAGCTGTTCCTCAGTCTAGTGGTTCTACACTTGATGCATAAAGCCTAAACAATACAATCAGTAGGATATTTTCACCTGAGATGTGTTTCTATTGAATTTTATCTCCATTTTTAATTTATTTTTTGGTATCCTACACCATTTTCACAGAGGAAATCAGTAAGAAGCCCTTTCTGCTCTCACACATTCAAACAGTCGAAGCCTCTTGCATCTCAGTGGTGAACAAAAAGAAGCATTTACCACCTAAAGAAACAGAAATCCCCCAGTGTGGAGAAAAGAGCCGTGCTTGCGGGAGGATGAATATTGGTTTTTTTGTCACCCAAGGAAAAAGGAAACTCCCAAAGGGTTTTCATTTTGCTCTGCTCACAAGTGAGAATATGCTTGCTGCTCCGGTCCCCGTCACATCTGTCTAAGTTGGTTATGAATCAACTCTGTTGTGTGTACAGTTTATTAAATCCACATAAAAACAATCAATAGTTTCTCCACACCAATAAGTAGCAGTTTGGCCAAACAATAGACACTGTGGTAACAATAATAAGATGAGAACAAAAAAATAAGGATTGCAAGCTCAATCATCCACATAGATAAACACAAAAAAGGTTAAATTGTGTCATCTGTCTTTCATCCAAAAGCTTTCATCATAAGACCAAGAGCTTTTCTCTTGGAAACACAAGGTTGTTTGTCTAGAATCCTGACTTATCACAGACGAGAGCAAAGCCAAAATTTAAACACATCTTAAAACTTCTGATCTGACGACAAATTTGAAAGAACTGTACCCTCTCTGACCTTGTTGTGTCTGTCATTCAGAAGGAGCAGTTGGTTTTACTGAGTCAATGTAAAAGACTTTGTTTTAATCTGTAAACAGCAGGAAAGAACTAGTTGTACACAACTTTGCAAATGGTGTCTGACACCAATTTTTCTGCAAAATAGTTTATTGTCAGTTCAGGCTATGTTTACATGAGAACAAAAACACCTGCTCATTGTTCAACAGACCTGAATGTTTGAATTATTGTGACAGAATTATGAACATATTGGAACTTTTTTGGTTTAAAGTTTGTCACAGGAAACTTTACGACTCTAACCCCTATAAGTCATGGTTGTTTGCATAGTTTGCATGCCCTGCGATACACAGAAGTGCCGTATTTATGGATTTTCTCCCCATATTTATAAACCATATTTTTGGCTGAGATATGACCGTTTTAATTCATTCTGACTGAATATATTGAACACTACTATTTTCAGCTGCTGGATGGCACACAAGTAGTAAGGCATGCCGTTGTGTCATCTAATATTAAGTATCATCATTTATTAAGTAAACGTTAGAGTGAGACACACCTTTACTAGAATTTCGAGCAAACAAATAATTGTTTTTAAGTGTTAATCTTGTTAAATTCTTGTTAAAGTTCTCCCGTGCACTCTCCCACGGCCGCCATTTGGCAGTCGAAAGATTGCTGGCACAATACCGGCCCACATTTCCGGGTTGTCAGTGGTGACGTGTAACAAGCACTACGCGTCAGCATTGACACATCATAAATGTGACGTATACAGTGAGGCAAAGTATTTATGGATTTTTCCACTTTATTACACATATTTGGATTGATGCAACTTATAGGGCGGTACGACATGTACGGCAAAAAATACAGTAATCTGTCCCTGGAAAAGTTGTTTGGAAAGTCTCTGCACCATGACAGTGTGAAAAGACTCTTCTTTATCTTGTCTGATTTGTCAAAGAAAATATTTCTCAATACAATGAAAATGTTGCAACTTCCTGGACTCTTTGTGTAAACTGATAGAACAGAAAGAGGTTCTTGTAGATGGATGTTAACTTTGTTACTAAACACCAGAGTAAAAAAAAAAGTGATTTAAAAAAAATAAGCTTATTGTTGTGGATGTTTGACTAGAGTTTGTTGCATTGCTAATAACCATCAAACAGAAATGTAGTTTTTCAAAATGATGAATTTTGTTTTATAATCTAAGCATGCATGTTTTGCACAAGATTAACAAAGTTTGTTTCTTTACTCTGAACATCAGTTTAAAACTGCAAATTTAAACAACCAATATATTTTTTTTTACTTATATAGATGTATGGCAGAAACAAAAGCATAAAACATCTAAGGGGTGAATATTTTTTATAGTCCCTTCAGAGGTGTGTAATGTTGATGTTGTAGATACAGATTGGAGTCAGCTGGTCTATAACTTTTCCAGTGGTGCCTTTCCAGAAGCTTCAGCCTTCGTTGTGTTTATTGTGTATTTTATTGACACACATCAGGATGTTGTGATGCCTGCTGGCCTGAAGGCGGAATAGAAGTTTTGTTGAAGTAAAACTTTAGATTGTCTTCTTGCCTGATGCTGCAGCTCAGCACTTGTAAGTTAGCATGCTAACACCGTTTGCTGCCTCTGCAACAAAACAGACACTTTTATATTGCTGTGACTTCCTTACATGTTAAGGAAACAGTTTTTTTATTTTCTTAACTAATTTAAACAACAATATGATATTTTACCTTTAAAGACAGTGTAAAGTGAATTTCAATATTTTCTTCAATAAACATTATAAATGTCATAATTGTAATCTTGTAAATGAGTAAAAAGTCTCAAAATTGTAGCTCAATTAATTTTGGAGTTATAGATCAAACTGTGTATAAAGATATGTCTGTTTCAGGATTTTTTAGGCGTGTTTTAAATGTGACCGCGTTTCGTCACGCGGTCTTCTTAAGTATAGCCCCACCCCCTGCAGCTCCAGCCGTATAAATTAGTTCTTCGCCTCGGTGGAGCCGTTCACTCGCGAATCGCAGATAGCATCAGATAGCAATAGCTATAGCTCCTTTTTTGCTAAGAAAATGCGACAGGTCCATTGCATACTTAGTTATCAACGTGATTACTCTATATTTTAATCACCAACACAGACCCCGCATGCGATGTGACCGGGTCGGACCGGGTGCAGCGAGTCCGCTCATCTTCTAAAATAGCGCTTATTATTAAACACATAACAGCGGAGTTATGAATTATAGTTGTGTCCTCAACTTTAAAAACAAAACCAGAGTTGTTTGTGCACTAAAAACAGCGTAACTCTTGGAAAAAGGAGCTGCTGTTACAGCCAGAACTCAGATAAAAACAGAGCAGGTTTACTGGATCTCTGCTGCACCTGTCTGCCTCTCCACACACAGCTCAGGCTGTGAAGAACGATGCCGACCGTCACAGTGGTCACTGTCTGACTCAGAGTCTGAGTCTGGCTCTGGAGGTTCAAATGAGTAGGGCTGGAGAACTCCAATTAGACTGCCAGCATTCGCGAACATCTTCAGGGTGCAGGACACGGGTGCAGTACTGCGCTGAAACCACGCCCACGCACTGACACGCCCCCAGCATTTCAGACCAGGGCACAATAGCCTATATGCCACGGGTAGTGGTGACGTACTTCCGTTAAAATATGACTCACACGCTTCACTTCCGGCTCTCATCAACTACTGTTGTTGTTAGCGGTAGCTTCTAGAACTAGACCATGTAAAAGACACAAAAGGTAAATTATCTGCGAGCTACTGGTACAACAAGAGAGATTTGTTGTGTGCCGTTGTGTCCAGTGAATAGCAGGTACAATAGAGCGCTTAGTTTTTTATATTTTAATGCCAGAGTTCGTGGCTAACCGAGTTAGCCTTAAAGCTAACACTCGGTTGTAGCCGGCGTTTTAAACCTCAGAATATTCAAGAGCCAGCATCAAACAGTGGTTAAAAATGAGCTGTACCTGCATTGTTCCAGTGGAATAATTGTCCCTTCCACTTCCATGACCGGGGCTTTGGGAGAGAAGCAGAGAGGACAGCGAGGAGGAGAACACAGCAGCTGCAGCTCAGTAAGAAACACCGCAGTGAAGAAACACGATTATCACTCGACTCCACATCCTGCACTTGTAGATTTAATGTTGGAGTCATGATGAGTGATTTAATAAAAGTTTGTAACTACATACTTTTAAAATAATATTCAGATTTTAACATATGTTTTCTAATCTGTAAATATGTTTGTAAACTCTTAGTAACTTCAGAGCTGTTACACCTCTGAAATATTCTCTGCTGTTTCCTTTAATATGAAACCAGAACTGTTTCACTCCAATTAAACATTTAATTTCCTGAGATGTAATTAATTTATTTTAAAGCATAACTCTCATAAAGAGTTCTCTGTTTGGTTTTTTACTTGTAGGTAAATATGAACACTTGTTTTTTTTCCAGGTTTGCATCATCTGACCTCCTGATGTGTTTATGGCCCATGACTGCTCTGCTCTGCCATTCATGGTCGGTGTTCACCAAGAACTGAGAGGAACTCCCCATCAAGTTCAACTTGTGTTTATTTGTCTTATACAGGTTAACACAGAGTTAACAGTACAATGAAGTGCTCAGGATGAGAAGAGCAGATTTGACTTGCTAAAAATCAAAGAACAAACTACTGTATACTAAAAGCATGCACAGTGAAAAAGTAATTATAATATTCACAAAGTCCTGAAGAGAGACGGATATAACAATGCAGCAGGATGAATTTGAATGAACTACTGCAAGTATTTCAAGCTAGTAATATAAGCTAACATGCACATAAAGTTTTAAATATATATATATATAAATATATACACATACAGTATATATAATAATATATATATATATATGTATATATATATATATATATATATACAAGCCCAAAACCAGAAAAGTTGGCACGTTGTGCAAATCGCAAATAAAAACAGAATACAATGACTTGCAAATCTTTTTCAACCCATATTCAACTGAATAGAATGCAAAGACAATATATTTAATGTTCGAACGGAGAAACTTTATTTTGTTTTGCAAATAACCATTAACTTAGAATTCAATGGCAGCAACACATTGCAAAAAAGTTGGCACAGGGACATATTTACCACTGTGTTACATCGCCTTTCCTTTTAACAACACTCAGTAAACGTTTGGGAACTGAGGAGACCAATTTTTGAAGCTTTTCAGGTGGAATTCTTCCCCATTCTTGCTTGATGTACAGCTTAAGTTGTTCAACAGTCCGGGGTCTCCGTTGTCGTATTTTACGTTTCATAATGCGCCACACATTTTCAATGGGGGACAGGTCTGGACTGCAGGCAGGCCAGGGGAGGACCCGCACTCTTTTGCTACGAAGCCACGCTGTTGTAACACGTGCAGAATGTGGCTTGGCATTGTCTTGCTGAAATAAGCTGGGGCGTCCATGAAAAAGACGTCGCTTGGATGGCAGCATATGTTGCTCCAAAACCTGTATGTACCTTTCAGCATTAATGGTGCCTTCACAGATGTGTAAGTTACCCATGCCTTGGGCACTAATGCACCCCCATACCATCACAGATGCTGGCTTTTGAACTTTGCGCCTATAACAGTCCTGATGGTTCTTTTCCTCTTTGGTCCGTAAGACACGACGTCCACAGTTTCCAAAGACAATTTGAAATGTGGACTCATCAGACCACAGAACACTTTTCCACTTTGCATCAGTCCATCTCAGATGAGCTCGGGCCCAGCAAAGCCGGCGGCGTTTCTGGATCTTGTTGATGAATGGCTTTTGCTTTGCATAGTAGAGCTTTAACTTGCACTTACAGATGTAGCGACGAACTGTAGTTACTGACAGTGGTTTTCTGAAGTATTCCTGAGCCCATGTGGTGATATCTTTTACACACTGATGTCGGTTTTTGATGCAGTACCGCCTGAGGGATCGAAGGTCACGGGCATTCAATGTTGGTTTTCGGCCTTGCCCCTTACGTGTAGTGATTTCTCCAGATTCTCTGAACCTTTTGATGATATTACGGACCGTAGATGGTGAAATTCCTAAATTCCTTGCAATAGCTCGTTGAGAAAAGTTGTTCTTGAACTGTTCGACAATTTGCCCACGCATTTGTTCACAGAGTGGTGACCCTCGCCCCATCCTTCTATGTGGATGACTGAGCATGTCAAGGAAGCTGCTTTTATACCCAATCATGGCACCCACCTGTTCCCAATTTGCATGTTCACCTGTGGGATATTCCAAATAAGTGTTTGATGAGCATTCCTCAAATTTCTCTGTCTTCTTTGTCACTTGTGCCAGCTTTTTTGAAACATGTTGCAGGCATCAAATTCCAAATGAGCTAATAATTGCAAAAAATAACAAAGTTTACCAGTTCGAACGTTAAGTATGTGGTCTTTGCAGTGTGTTCAATTGAATATAGGTTGAAAAAGATTTGCAAGTCATTGTATTCTGTTTTTATTTGCGATTTCCACAACGTGCCAACTTTTCTGGTTTTGGGCTTGTATATATACATATATATATATATATATATATACATATATATGTATGCACATAATCAACATTACACAGGTTGTGTGACAGGTTATTGCACAAGTAGTGACATTGAGATTTAATTATTAGTTATTACCAGTTGTTCAGTGTTATTCATTGATTATTTAACCACACCACCCCATCAACCCATAACCTGCAGCCCGTTGATGAGTTCTTCCTGTTCTTAAATGACCTTGACCTTGGATCAAAGCAACGGGACCTTTTCATTCAACCTTTATTTATACAGGCTAGCCTCGTTGAGTCACGGGGACTCATTTACAAGAGGGACCTGTCTCACTCACACCAAACAACTGTAAGAGGTTATGAGGAGGTCAATATTAATACTGACCTCTTTACCTTAATTAATTTACTTATTCAGATTGAATAGTAATTTCACGGATTCTCTTCTTTTTCAGTTTACCCAATATTTCTGTGATCTTTATGATGGATAAATAAACAGAGCCATTAAGTGACAATGGACATTGACTTAGTTTGATATGTCAAAGAGACACTATCATTTATTTAAAATAAATCAACTAAATTAACACCATTACACTTGATTGACATGATTTCACTTTCTTTCAAATTAATACGTCAGCACACTTAAATTTAACACAACAGACTTCAATATTGGATGTTAACATATTTAGTCTGTGGGCTCTTCAGCTTAATATAGTTTCCAGCTTAGATTGAGAGGGGAAAGAGTAGGAGGAAAGATTTAAGAAGAATTGGGAGGTTAAGAGAGGAAGTTTATCTTGCATTTATGAAACCAGATGACACTCTTCCGTACGCGTCCAGCTAAGATATCATCACACCTCCAGTAAGCAAACAGCTGCTCCTTTACCTTAAGACGTCCGCCTTGGTTCTGGCAAAGAGCTGTGGTCAGCCTTGGACTGACGAGTCGTCGGTCCCGCAAGTCCAAGCTGGACTCCAGACGTGTTTACCTTGTCGGTGTCGGTGATACTCGCTTTCGTCGGCAGAAGCCGTGACAGTCGTGGTTTCTTGGCTCAAGATAATTTATTCCAGGAAGGAATAACAAAGTTGGAGCTTATGCTTGTTCGAAGTGGACTCATAACAGCAAGTCATCAGTCCTTAGCTGAAGACGCAGGTCGTTAGCTCTTGACCAAACGTACCCAGCTCTTTGGGAAAGGTTCACATCTCTTTGAAGTTCCCAGCAAACTCTGAAGCGTTCTCGCACAGTTAGAACTTAAAAAGCAGGAACAAAGAGAGGAGTGCACTTGCCTTATCAGGCCCAAGGTTACAGCCAGAGCAGAGGGAGATTTGTTTAGGAAAAGACAGAGAAGCTGGAGCCTTGTTCATGAAAAACAACGGATTAAACTGTCTTCTTATTTCTAAACAAAACAGTCGGGTCTCTGTGACCCGAGATTTCACCTTTAACACCGCAGTGAACACAGTTTAACTCTTAAAGAATAACACAGCTTAAAAGCACACATCATGAAAATGACAAAAGTTATTCTTTTGATCACATCAGCCTAAAATCAAAGATAGAAATAGTCTCTTTTGGTGACTATATTTATCAGATTATAGCTAAATGAATGATTTTGTAGTAAATGTCTTGCTTTACTGAGAGGTCAGTAAAGGTCATCACTGGACAGTTCAAAAGTACACAGGTGTCTTAAAAGTGGACAAGGTCATGCCCACTACATCTCCCCCCTTTTGGAAGCCATCGCCAGTCCTTGGGGATGGGGTCCAACACGAAAGGAAACCTTGAACTGTCTTTGATCTTGAAGTAATCCAGCAAGTGGAAAAGAAAAATCAAAAATTATAATCCCATAAAGTTTTTGGAAATTCCATACTGTTCGGAGGTAATCCCATTGCGAAAAGCTTTTAATCCTTTGGAAAACAAAGTCTGTTAACTCTTGGAAAACAAAGTCTGTGATCCTTTGGAAAACAAAGTCTTATAATCCACAGCGGTAATTCCACAACGATTAGTTTTGTTGATTGATCAGCAACAATTGTTTTCATAATCAGCATGTAGAGGGGATCCCTCGATTGACGCAGAGGAGGCGACCCTTGGATGAAGGTTGAAGACCAAGCGTTGGAGCTGCAGGTCCCCACATCGAAGGTTGTTGGCTGGTTGGTTTCCAGTCAGTGCCACTCTGGTTCTATGTGTCATGCAATTATGTGGTTTTTTAGGTGGGCTTATGATTGGGATTTTACATTAGCCTTACCTATATGCACCTGGTATGTAAGCTATCATGGTTTAGATCAGCTACAATTACCAATTAAGGGGTGGATCAATTCTGTAAAATTAGATATAGGGATCTGTACCTATACCTATTATGTGAACACTGTGAAGATGAGACCACAGAACTTATTTTATTGTAGAAGACATGAAAGAACTCAACCGATTATCAGTTTCAATAAAACGAACGTTTTATTTAATTACTGCAAAATTAAAGATGTAATAGGCTATATGCCACGGGTAGTGGTGACGTACTTCCGTTAAAATATGATCCATACGCTTCACTTCCGGCTCTCATCTACTACTGTTGTTGTTAGCGGTAGCTTCTAGAACTAGACCATGTAAAAGACACAAAAGGTAAATTATCTGCGAGCTACTGGTACAACAAGAGAGATTTGTTGTGTGCCGTTGTGTCCAGTGAATAGCAGGTACAATAGAGCGCTTAGTTTTTAACATTTAATGCCACAGTTCGTGGCTCTCACTAACACTCGGTTGTAGCCGGCGTTTTAAACCTCAGAATATTCAAGAGCCAGCATCAAACAGTGGTTAAAAAGGAGCTGTACCTGCATTGTTCCAGTGGAATAATTCTCCCTTCCACTTCCATGACCGGGGCTTTGGGAGAAGCAGCAGAGAGGACAGCGAGGAGGAGGAGAACACAACAACAGCTGCTGCAACTCAGTAAGAAACACGATTATCACTCGACTCCACACCCTGCACTTGTAGATTTAATGTTGGAGTCATGATGAGTGATTTAATAAAAGTTTGTAACTACATACTTTTAAAATAATATTCAGATTTTAACATATGTTTTCTAATCTGTAAATATGTTTGTAAACTCTTAGTAACTTCAGAGCTGTTACACCTCTGAAATATTCTCTGCTGTTTCCTTTAATATGAAACCAGAACTGTTTCACTCCAATTAAACATTTAATTTCCTGAGATGTAATTTATTTATTTTAAAGCATAACTCTCATAAAGAGTTCTCTGTTTGGTTTTTTACTTGTAGGTAAATATGAACACTTGTTTTTTTTTTCCAGGTTTGCATCATCTGACCTCCTGATGTGTTTCTGGCCCATGACTGCTCTGCCATTCATGGTCGGTGTTCACCAAGAACTGAGAGGAACTCCCCATCAAGTTCAACTTGTGTTTATTTGTCATATACAGGTTAACACAGAGTTAACAGTACAATGAAGTGCTCAGGATGAGAAGAACAGATTTGACTTGCTAAAAATCAAAGAACAAACTACTGTATACTAAAAGCATGCACAGTGAAAAAGTAATTATAATATTCACAAAGTCCTGAAGAGAGACGGATATAACAATGCAGCAGGATGAA
Organism: Garcialebias charrua; assembly: GCA_038048925.1. Lineage (NCBI taxonomy): Eukaryota > Metazoa > Chordata > Actinopteri > Cyprinodontiformes > Rivulidae > Garcialebias > Garcialebias charrua. Next base: position 14,075 of record JBBPBX010056641.1, read on the forward strand.
TTTGAATGAACTACTGCAAGTATTTCAAGCTAGTAATATAAGCTAACATGCACATAAAGTTTTAAATATATATATATATATATATATATATATATATATATATATATATATATATATATATGTGTATATATATATATATATATATATATATATATATATATATATATATATATATATACACATATATATGTATGCACATAATCAACATTACACAGGTTGTGTGACAGGTTATTGCACAAGTAGTGACATTGAGATTTAATTATTAGTTATTACCAGTTGTTCAGTGTTATTCATTGATTATTTAACCACACCACCCCATCAACCCATAACCTGCAGCCCGTTGATGAGTTCTTCCTGTTCTTAAATGACCTTGACCTTGGATCAAAGCAACGGGACCTTTTCATTCAACCTTTATTTATACAGGCTAGCCTCGTTGAGTCACGGGGACTCATTTACAAGAGGGACCTGTCTCACTCACACCAAACAACTGTAAGAGGTTATGAGGAGGTCAATATTAATACTGACCTCTTTACCTTAATTAATTTATTCAGATTGAATAGTAATTTCACGGATTCTCTTCTTTTTCAGTTTACCCAATATTTCTGTGATCTTTATGATGGATAAATAAACAGAGCCATTAAGTGACAATGGACATTGACTTAGTTTGATATGTCAAAGAGACACTATCATTTATTTAAAATAAATCAACTAAATTAACACCATTACACTTGATTGACATGATTTCACTTTCTTTCAAATTAATACGTCAGCACACTTAAATTTAACACAACAGACTTCAATATTGGATGTTAACATATTTAGTCTGTGGGCTCTTCAGCTTAATATAGTTTCCAGCTTAGATAGAGAGGGGAAAGAGTAGGAGGAAAGATTTAAGAAGAATTGGGAGGTTAAGAGAGGAAGTTTATCTTGCATTTATGAAACCAGATGACACTCTTCCGTACGCGTCCAGCTAAGATATCATCACACCTCCAGTAAGCAAACAGCTGCTCCTTTACCTTAAGACGTCCGCCTTGGTTCTGGCAAAGAGCTGTGGTCAGCCTTGGACTGACGAGTCGTCGGTCCCGCAAGTCCAAGCTGGACTCCAGACGTGTTTACCTTGTCGGTGTCGGTGATACTCGCTTTCGTCGGCAGAAGCCGTGACAGTCGTGGTTTCTTGGCTCAAGATAATTTATTCCAGGAAGGAATAACAAAGTTGGAGCTTATGCTTGTTCGAAGTGGACTCATAACAGCAAGTCATCAGTCCTTAGCTGAAGACGCAGGTCGTTAGCTCTTGACCAAACGTACCCAGCTCTTTGGGAAAGGTTCACATCTCTTTGAAGTTCCCAGCAAACTCTGAAGCGTTCTCGCACAGTTAGAACTTAAAAAGCAGGAACAAAGAGAGGAGTGCACTTGCCTTATCAGGCCCAAGGTTACAGCCAGAGCAGAGGGAGATTTGTTTAGGAAAAGACAGAGAAGCTGGAGCCTTGTTCATGAAAAACAACGGATTAAACTGTCTTCTTATTTCTAAACAAAACAGTCGGGTCTCTGTGACCCGAGATTTCACCTTTAACACCGCAGTGAACACAACTCTTAAAGAATAACACAGCTTAAAAGCACACATCATGAAAATGACAAAAGTTATTCTTTTGATCACATCAGCCTAAAATCAAAGATAGAAATAGTCTCTTTTGGTGACTATATTATCAGATTATAGCTAAATGAATGATTTTGTAGTAAATGTCTTGCTTTACTGAGAGGTCAGTAAAGGTCATCACTGGACAGTTCAAAAGTACACAGGTGTCTTAAAAGTGGACAAGGTCATGCCCACTACATCTCCCCCCTTTTGGAAGCCATCGCCAGTCCTTGGGGATGGGGTCCAACACGAAAGGAAACCTTGAACTGTCTTTGATCTTGAAGTAATCCAGCAAGTGGAAAAGAAAAATCAAAAATTATAATCCCATAAAGTTTTGGAAATTCCATACTGTTCGGAGGTAATCCCATTGCGAAAAGCTTTTAATCCTTTGGAAAACAAAGTCTGTTAACTCTTGGAAAACAAAGTCTGTGATCCTTTGGAAAACAAAGTCTTATAATCCACAGCGGTAATTCCACAACGATTAGTTTTGTTGATTGATCAGCAACAATTGTTTTCATAATCAGCATGTAGAGGGGATCCCTCGATTGACGCAGAGGAGGCGACCCTTGGATGAAGGTTGAAGACCAAGCGTTGGAGCTGCAGGTCCCCACATCGAAGGTTGTTGGCTGGTTGGTTTCCAGTCAGTGCCACTCTGGTTCTATGTGTCATGCAATTATGTGGTTTTTTAGGTGGGCTTATGATTGGGATTTTACATTAGGCCTTACCTATATGCACCTGGTATGTAAGCTATCATGGTTTAGATCAGCTACAATTACCAATTAAGGGGTGGATCAATTCTGTAAAATTAGATATAGGGATCTGTACCTATACCTATTATGTGAACACTGTGAAGATGAGACCACAGAACTTATTTTATTGTAGAAGACATGAAAGAACTCAACCGATTATCAGTTTCAATAAAACGAACGTTTTATTTAATTACTGCAAAATTAAAGATGTAATAGGCTATATGCCACGGGTAGTGGTGACGTACTTCCGTTAAAATATGATCCATACGCTTCACTTCCGGCTCTCATCTACTACTGTTGTTGTTAGCGGTAGCTTCTAGAACTAGACCATGTAAAAGACACAAAAGGTAAATTATCTGCGAGCTACTGGTACAACAAGAGAGATTTGTTGTGTGCCGTTGTGTCCAGTGAATAGCAGGTACAATAGAGCGCTTAGTTTTTAACATTTAATGCCACAGTTCGTGGCTCTCACTAACACTCGGTTGTAGCCGGCGTTTTAAACCTCAGAATATTCAAGAGCCAGCATCAAACAGTGGTTAAAAAGGAGCTGTACCTGCATTGTTCCAGTGGAATAATTCTCCCTTCCACTTCCATGACCGGGGCTTTGGGAGAAGCAGCAGAGAGGACAGCGAGGAGGAGGAGAACACAACAACAGCTGCTGCAGCTCAGTAAGAAACACGATTATCACTCGACTCCACACCCTGCACTTGTAGATTTAATGTTGGAGTCATGATGAGTGATTTAATAAAAGTTTGTAACTACATACTTTTAAAATAATATTCAGATTTTAACATATGTTTTCTAATCTGTAAATATGTTTGTAAACTCTTAGTAACTTCAGAGCTGTTACACCTCTGAAATATTCTCTGCTGTTTCCTTTAATATGAAACCAGAACTGTTTCACTCCAATTAAACATTTAATTTCCTGAGATGTAATTATTTATTTTAAAGCATAACTCTCATAAAGAGTTCTCCGTTTGGTTTTTTACTTGTAGGTAAATATGAACACTTGTTTTTTTTTCAGGTTTGCATCATCTGACCTCCTGATGTGTTTCTGGCCCATGACTGCTCTGCCATTCATGGTCGGTGTTCACCAAGAACTGAGAGGAACTCCCCATCAAGTTCAACTTGTGTTTATTTGTCATACAGGTTAACACAGAGTTAACAGTACAATGAAGTGCTCAGGATGAGAAGAGCAGATTTGACTTGCTAAAAATCAAAGAACAAACTACTGTATACTAAAAGCATGCACAGTGAAAAAGTAATTATAATATTCACAAAGTCCTGAAGAGAGACGGATATAACAATGCAGCAGGATGAATTTGAATGAACTACTGCAAGTATTTCAAGCTAGTAATATAAGCTAACATGCACATAAAGTTTTAAATATATATATATATACATATATATATATATAATAATATATTATTATATATATGTGTATATATTTATATATATATTTAAAACTATGTGCATATATATGTATGCACATAATCAACATTACACAGGTTGTGTGACAGGTTATTGCACAAGTAGTGACATTGAGATTTAATTATTAGTTATTACCAGTTGTTCAGTGTTATTTATTGATTATTTAACCACACCACCCCATCAACCCATAACCTGCAGCCCGTTGATGAGTTCTTCCTGTTCTTAAATGACCTTGACCTTGGATCAAAGCAACGGGACCTTTTCATTCAACCTTTATTTATACAGGCTAGCCTCGTTGAGTCACGGGGACTCATTTACAAGAGGGACCTGTCTCACTCACACCAAACAACTGTAAGAGGTTATGAGGAGGTCAATATTAATACTGACCTCTTTACCTTAATTAATTTATTCAGATTGAATAGTAATTTCACGGATTCTCTTCTTTTTCAGTTTACCCAATATTTCTGTGATCTTTATGATGGATAAATAAACAGAGCCATTAAGTGACAATGGACATTGACTTAGTTTGATATGTCAAAGAGACACTATCATTTATTTAAAATAAATCAACTAAATTAACACCATTACACTTGATTGACATGATTTCACTTTCTTTCAAATTAATACGTCAGCACACTTAAATTTAACACAACAGACTTCAATATTGGATGTTAACATATTTAGTCTGTGGGCTCTTCAGCTTAATATAGTTTCCAGCTTAGAATTGAGGGAAAAAGATAGGAGGAAAGATTTAAGAAGAATTGGGAGGTTAAGAGAGGAAGTTTATCTTGCATTTATGAAACCAGATGACACTCTTCCGTACGCGTCCAGCTTAAGATATCATCACACCTCCAGTAAGCAAACAGCTGCTCCTTTACCTTAAGACGTCCGCCTTGGTTCTGGCAAAGAGCTGTGGTCAGCCTTGGACTGACGAGTCGTCGGTCCCGCAAGTCCAAGCTGGACTCCAGACGTGTTTACCTTGTCGGTGTCGGTGATACTCGCTTTCGTCGGCAGAAGCCGTGACAGTCGTGGTTTCTTGGCTCAAGATAATTTATTCCAGGAAGGAATAACAAAGTTGGAGCTTACGCTTATTCGAAGTGGACTCATAACAGCAAGTCATCAGTCCTTAGCTGAAGACGCAGGTCGTTAGCTCTTGACCAAACGTACCCAGCTCTTTGGGAAAGGTTCACATCTCTTTGAAGTTCCCAGCAAACTCTGAAGCGTTCTCGCACAGTTAGAACTTAAAAAGCAGGAACAAAGAGAGGAGTGCACTTGCCTTATCAGGCCCAAGGTTACAGCCAGAGAAGCTGGAGCCTTGTTCATGAAAAACAACGGATTAAACTGTCTTCTTATTTCTAAACAAAACAGTCGGGTCTCTGTGACCCGAGATTTCACCTTTAACACCGCAGTGAACACAACTCTTAAAGAATAACACAGCTTAAAAGCACACATCATGAAAATGACAAAAGTTATTCTTTTGATCACATCAGCCTAAAATCAAAGATAGAAATAGTCTCTTTTGGTGACTATATTTATCAGATTATAGCTAAATGAATGATTTTGTAGTAAATGTCTTGCTTTACTGAGAGGTCAGTAAAGGTCATCACTGGACAGTTCAAAAGTACACAGGTGTCTTAAAAGTGGACAAGGTCATGCCCACTACATCTCCCCCCTTTTGGAAGCCATCGCCAGTCCTTGGGGATGGGGTCCAACACGAAAGGAAACCTTGAACTGTCTTTGATCTTGAAGTAATCCAGCAAGTGGAAAAGAAAAATCAAAAATTATAATCCCATAAAGTTTTTGGAAATTCCATACTGTTCGGAGGTAATCCCATTGCGAAAGCTTTTAATCCTTTGGAAAACAAAGTCTGTTAACTCTTGGAAAACAAAGTCTGTGATCCTTTGGAAAACAAAGTCTTATAATCCACAGCGGTAATTCCACAACGATTAGTTTTGTTGATTGATCAGCAACAATTGTTTTCATAATCAGCATGTAGAGGGGATCCCTCGATTGACGCAGAGGAGGCGACCCTTGGATGAAGGTTGAAGACCAAGCGTTGGAGCTGCAGGTCCCCACATCGAAGGTTGTTGGCTGGTTGGTTTCCAGTCAGTGCCACTCTGGTTCTATGTGTCATGCAATTATGTGGTTTTTTAGGTGGGCTTATGATTGGGATTTTACATTAGCCTTACCTATATGCACCTGGTATGTAAGCTATCATGGTTTAGATCAGCTACAATTACCAATTAAGGGGTGGATCAATTCTGTAAAATTAGATATAGGGATCTGTACCTATAAAATTTTGGAGGGCTTCTGTAACGAAGGCCTCTAATTCCAAACTATTCCTCCATTCATTACTTAGTTTAGGTTAAACTAAAATAGAAAAATGAAATATAGTTTGATCTAAATGTCTGTTGTCTTTTAGACGAACGACGTAGGATTTGGTATTCCTAATAAATTTTGAAGTCTATGGCGAGACTCATCAAAATGAATAGATAATCTAGAATAGAAACGATCGAATCGGTTCAATTTAGAAATTGTGAGACCAGTGTAGTTTATGGTACCTTGGGTAGCTCTAAACTACATTGACTCTTCAACGGTTGAGATTTAACAAAATGAACTGCATGTTGGCATAGTTAAATCCATCTTATGCATTAATCAATGTTAATACAAAACCTTTTTGGCTGGGAGTGTTCAAAACCAAACAATATCTCAAATAATGACAACAGTAATGACTAAACAACAAGGAAACAACGTTTCACTGCTTCGACACACTCTTGTCGTCAGATTCCAAAGTGCAACACACAAGAAAAACAGGTCTCAACTTTATGACCGAGGTCAAATTAAATCTCGTGGATTTAAACGGTTGTTAAGGTTAGTTTTTTGTTGTGGGTTTTAGACTTAGCGTTTCTAAGTTCAAATTAGACAATGCGACTTATAGGGTGGAAAATATGGTAGTTTAAACCTGATTAGTTTATTTACTAACTTGTGTTTGGACGACCTTATTATCCCATGAAGTCGGTGAGTTTGTGAGATCTTTGTCTTTAGTGGAGTCATTGAACGCCTTGTAAGGTTTGATCTGATTTCGATGTACCCATTTAGCAATTGGCTCTTTGCGGCCTTTGCTGATTTTGATTTCGTAGACGACTGAGGACACTTTGTCTGTTATCAGATGAGGTCCAGTCCACCTGGGCATTAGTTTGCGGGCGAGAGTTCCGGTCCCGGACTCTCCTTTCCCGGTTGTTGGGGCGAACGTATAGTACCAGACTCTGTCTCCCACTTGGAGTTCATTGTGAGAGGCCTTCTGGTCGTAGTACGCCTTGCGTCCTTCAGCGGATTTTTCCAGGTTTTTCTGGGCGAAAGCAAAAGTGTTTCTGAGGTGTACATTCAAATCTTTGTCTTTGGCATGGCCTAACATCACCCCCCTTTGGTCATGGGGGACCACGAACACAGGTGAGGACGTCCGTCCATGGGCACAAGTTAGGATGCCACCGTTTAGTTTAAGCTGTTCGCGCAGCTGAGAGAAGACGGTACACAGGAATCGTTTAGGTTTTGGCCAACGTATCTTCTTACGTTTACCTCTTTCCGTGTAATTCAGGTGTGTCACAACCGTCGGCGCAGTCGCAGGTGTGTCTGATTGTACAGACTGCGACGGGTCACTGTCGTTGTGTGTGTCTTCCCACTTCTTGACTGAAGAGAGGCTCTTTGAGTCTGTAAAAACTATTTCATTTCTGATTAGTTCTAGACACAAATGTTCCTGAACCAAGGTTTCATCGAAAGCTTGGCTGATAGCCGATTTACCTGTCCCAGGGGACAGTACAGCAACCTCGGTGTGGGGTCCTTGGATCTCCACACCTTTCTCTACCTGTGGTAGGTAATGCGAGTTTGCCCCCTTCTTGTCTGATGAGGGGTCCTCGTAATCTGCAACAATGATGTCCAAGTGACTGTCAGCGTTTGGTTGACTGTCATTTTCTGGACTCAGATGCCCTTGAACCAAGGTTTCATTGAAAGCTTGGCTAATTGCCGAATTACCTGTCCCAGAGGACAGTACAGCGTCTTCGGTGTGGGATCCTTGGACCGCAACACCTTTCACTACCTGTGGTAGGCAGTGGTCAGGGAGTGCTGAATGTGTCAGCTCACAGAGGAGGTTCTCTTGTTGGGCCAGAGTTTGGTCCAACTTTTGGGTCTCTTCTGTCTCACCTGTAGTTGAAGGTTCACTTACCGGGCTCTCGTCCTCGGATGAGCAGTCCCTTGTGTCCTCTGCGGTACCTGCGGTTAGGCAGTCTGTATCACAACTAGGAGGCACTTTTATTGGCAGGGGTTTTCTCACTGTGCTCCACATTTTCCGTCGACCATAATCTATAATCGCGTTGAAGCGGTTTATAAAATCTTGGCCAACCAAAAATGGGAATGAGTCAAGTTTAGACACGTACACCGGGTGGCGTAGTGTCATTTCGCCAATCTGCATGTGAACCATAGCCATAGCTGTTAGGGTTGTTCTCGTCTCTGCGAGACCCTGTAGCTCAATAGCACATTTCTCAAAGGGTATTTGCCTGTCAACACCGTTAGCGGCGGTCCTCAGCTCCTTGAACAGCTTGGCCGACATAATGGTTATATCAGCACTACCGTCCAGGAGGGCTTCACGCTCAAGGACACTTTCCAGTGTGATAGGTAGGTAAGCTTTCTTAGCCACCCCCCTTTGTATAAAGTTACACAGAAACCTCACAGGTCTTGGCCCACGTTTCTGTTCACGTGTGACTCTGTCTGTGTAATCTTGTTTACTGTCAGCATCTTGTTGGCTGTCAGCATCAT
>JBBPBX010056642.1:0-22696 GCA_038048925.1 Garcialebias charrua
AATGTATATTGTGATATTTTAAAGAAAGGAGGATGTCATGATATGATGATGTAACAGTTTAGCCACTTGGTGTCAGTATAACTCTTGGTTACATGGTGGTGTAAAAAGGTATATAAGTGAAGAAGTCTTGATTGTTGTCAGGTGTGACACAGCAGAATAAAGTGGTGTTCAAACAACATGCTGGACTCTCTTGGTGGTATTAAACGGAACACAACATCTGGGTTCATGAGACACGCCTCCGTTCAGGAAATCCATTCCATAGTTTGAAGCCAACGTGCATCATGGGTTGGATCGATACGTAAACAAGGCTGGTATCGGTATGTGCCATGAGCATTGGTTCCGCTTCTGCTCGGAGGGCGGGCCAGGGTCCATCTTACACGGGCACGGGCCCGTGAGTAGAACCGCCACAGACTTTGGCTTCTCTGAAGACAAACCGCTAAAATATAACGTTTTAAATGGCTAAATTGGACGGATGCCTTTGCATCTTCGTCCATTGTATCAATGTGCGCAGTTGACGGAGTCTGTGTCTGACGTCATAATCGCGCGACGGGAAAATCCATATTTATCATGTAAAAAAAAGGCGCTAATTTTAAACTATTTTTGAGAGGAATTTTAATTAATTTAACATTGTTTTAGCAAAAACGATCAGAGGTCAATCTTAATATATATATATGTTGTGCCATTTTATGGAAAGTTAAAAGATGATGTCAGTGGAGCTTTAAGGCTCACTCATAGCTCTGCGTACGTCCATCTGCGTGTCCGTATACGCGTGTACTGTACGCAGACAGTTCGCCCCCACAGCTCAGCGTTCGTTGTCGCAAACATTATCGCGTTTTCACACCAAATTCTTGACGTCATTTGAGCAGCTGCAATGCAGAGCGTTTACCTACGAGACAAATTGAGGTTGCTGATTGGTCATTTGCTGACAACTGAATTGATTGATGGGTCGGTGGGAAAAAAGGCGCGAACTGGCAGCTGCAGCCGCAGTGGTGTTCTGTGTTAATATGTTAATAAAAAGTTCTAAAACATAAAATAAAAACAGGGAGTGCTGGTCCTGCAGCCCACACATCAGACCAGCACACCAGGAAATCTCCAGAACCTCTAACAGCCACGTTGGACCTGAGTTTAATTCGCTCGTGAAAAATTTGTTCATTTCTCATCATTTCAGTCATGGAGTCAACGGAGGAGGAAGCGATCACTGCCTTTTGGCAAAAAAACAAAAGAAAAGGCCAGATCAGGGATGAAGAAGGGGAATTTAATACATTTGTGTCACATACAAAACAGTCCGGCGCCGGGCAGTTTATTGTGCGACAACGCGTTTGCGTACGCGGTCGTAAAATTTGAGCTTTGCGCGTACATGCCCTGCGGGGATACGCTTGTACCTCTGCATAGTACGTGCGTACAGCTGCGTATGGACGTACGCAGAGCTATGGGTGAGCCTTTACTCCCACACTCTGCTCTTTGAATTGAGAAAGCTCCTCGGATGAGAAGCGAAACGTCTTCCGTTACAAATAAAGTCCAGTTTTTTCTGTATTGAACACTTTTTTTTTTTACTTTAAAATAGTTTTTTTAAGGTGCCACCATCCAGCATCACTTGTTTGTTAGATACTGGCACACTGGAGTTATGAAGAGGTTGATTTAAAAATGTCCTGATGGTGAAACAGCACCCTTAAAGGTTAGATTTATTTGTCATGTGCAAAATCAACACAAGGTCAACATTGTAATGAAATGCTTAGGACGAGAAGAACCATCTCAACTCGCCCCTCCAAAAAAGTAAGAAATCAACAACAAGAAATATCAATTCATGCAGCAAAAACATACTAAAAACAATACTACTAACATACGGTACTAAGAAAAACATAACAAAAATACCACTAACATAATCAGAAAAACATATTAAAAATACTACTAAAATACTAAAAAAAAAAGTGTGTCCCTGGGCAAGACACTGAACCCCTCATTGCCTCCGATGTGTGTCCCATCGGTGTATGAATGTGATAGAGCACTGATTATTCTTTGTATAGATATGGTAGAGTGCTGTATAAATGGGTAAATGAGGGCACAGATTGTAGTGTCAAACGTCTTGAGTATCTTGATATGATAGAAAGGCGCTATGTAAGTCCGTTTACCATTTACAACATGTGGGAATGGCTGGGAGTCAAACCCAGACTTTCTGGTTGGCTGCCCTACCTTTACTCCATCTCGCTCCCCCAAAGAAATAAGACATTAAATGTTCAAATGTAAAAAAAATCTACACTATCTTTTAAGGTTTATTACTTTCAGCTGTAAAGTGTTGTTCATTTGTTAAGCATGCGAGTGATGGCAATTAGCAGTGCAGATGTCTGTTCTACACCCCTGATGATTGCTGGATCACACAGTTGGAAATAATGAGGTACTATTTACTACCGATAACAGACAAAAAAGGGGGCTTTGATTCTTGCAAAAGTTTGCCCTCACTGAGTTTCCATGCCGTAGCCAAAGGTGAAACTCTGCAGACAGACTTATGAAACGCTACAGATGATAAGAATGAATCACTCAGGCAGAGCAGGAAAGATACCACAACACGGGATTCATCTGACTGATTAAAGAACCATTTCTGAATGGTTGTGAAGTATTAATCGGCTCTTTAGTTTGAATACAACTGATAAAACCTTGTGTGTCAGCTAATACCACACAAACAGCCGTTTGTCATCGAAATATATAAAAGACATAACGTCTCCCAGGGGAACGAAGCACAAAGTGTTTCGTTCACTCCAAAGAAGAGGGTCCATCAATATTTCACAGCCTTAGCCTGGCCCTTGCAGACTGTGTGCTAATTGAAAAAGAAAAGGGTACACTGATTTTACCAAGCCATTCCTTTGAAGTGGGCCTCCTCTGTTTTAAATGTTTAAGCAGCGCCTGTCGGAGTCCTTCCGGTGCTAAAGTCCATGCCGCCTCACAACGAGAGTAGAAACACCTACTCAGACGAGAAGCAAGATTGAACTTCATTCAAGCCTCGAAATAAATAATTCATACTTTCTATTGTCGGAGCATGCTATCTGTAGGGATAGACTGGGGTAATGTCAAGTCATCTATGGGTAAATTAGGAGGTGTGGGGTGGGAGTTGCACACCATGGCAGACAAGTGAAGCAGTGAAGCAGCTCAGAAGCAGTGGCATAGTCTGCATTTTTGTATTGAGTATGCTGCGCTTAGAAACCAAAGTACACTGGTTTGTACACTGGTAATTACAATGGTCAGTACAATGTAATTGTCAATTTATTTTGATTTTTAAGCATATTGAACTTTTCCAAATTTCTCTGATGCTTATGTTTGAATAAATGTACAACAAACTTTGAACAACAGTTGGCTTTGTATTAAAACCATGTTATAGTATTTATTACACTGTATAAAAGCAAAACATATTCAAGTATTATGTAGTAAATGCTGGATAAGAAAATGTAGTAAACAAGAGTTGCATACAGTTAGATTGTTACAGAAGCGTTCATGCAGTTTAACATATCAATAACACGTGCTTAATGATACTATGTCTATCATTGGGCACTTTTAAATGGGTATACTGAAATTATTAAGCTTTTTTAGTGGGTATACTCCGTATACCCGCGTATTGCGTAGAATACACTGCTCAGAAGTGTGGTTAGCAAACCGAAAGGAACCTAAAAGAAACAAACAAACAGAATTTGGTGTCAAACGACTTTGATTCAATTCAATTCAATTCAAAAAAACTTTATTGATCCCAAAGGAAAATTAAATGTTGTAACTCATCATCCTGGTTTCATTAAAGAGTTGTTCTAGATGCTGATGGCTGTGAGCAGGAAGGATCTCTTGTAGTGGTCTGTCTTACAACAGATCTGAAGAAGCCTCTGACTGAAGACACTGTTGTTGTATGACAGTCTGATGAAGAGGATGCTGAGGGTTGTCTATAATGTTCTTCATTTTATGAAGAATCCTTAATTGGATAATCATCTCCAAAGGTTCTAGAGGAGTCCCCATAACTGAACCAGCCTTGTTTATGAGCTTGTTGATCTTTTTAAAGTCACTTGCTCTGGTGCTGCTACCCCTACAGATGATGACAGAAGAGATAGAGCTCTCTACAACAGACTTAAAGAAGATATGCATGTAACGTGTTATGATATAATATAATGGAACTGAATCTGAAAGTTATGCAACATAACTCATGTTCCCTGAAGGAAGGGAATGAGGTGCAACACTATTGCTATGGGAATTGCGCCCCGCGCGATTACCTGAAGGAATACATTTGTGCCTTTACGGCAGGGGGCGTCAGCGTCACCCCAGAGACCCCGCCCTCTGGGTACTTAAGACGCAGACGCCCATCCTACTTTCTCCAAGTGCACTTCACCGAGCTTCAGCATTGAAAAGGGCCAACTGTGTTGCACCTCGTTCCCTTCCTTCAGGGAACATGAGTTATGGTGCATAACTTTCAGTTCCCTTATCAGTCAGGTCTCTCGGTGCAACACTATTGCTATGGGAACGTAATTCATTCACGCCCTTGAAATGCTCAGTAAAATGCATGCTTGTGAGAACTTCTGCCTTTATACATTAGGCATCTCTCGGCCGCTCTCTACTGTGTGTTAGAGAGGACAGCCTGAGTTACGTCACACGCAGTAATGTCCAAACTGTAATGTTTTGCAAATGTGTTCGTTAAGCTCCAGTTCGCAGCTGCACAGATGTCTGCAACTGGTACACCCTTGAACAGTGACCACGAGGCGGCTAAGCCTCGAGTAGAGTGGGCACGCACCCCAGAGGGTACCTGTTGACCTTTGCTACTGTACGCCCTTTTAATGGCCTCAGTCACCCAGTGTGAGAGGCGCTTCTTTGACAGGGCCCTGCAACATATAAACAGTTGGTTTGTTTTCCTCCAATCAGCTGTTTTTTCAATGTAAGCACTTAAAGCCCTAACGGGGCAGAGCGCTCTCAGTCTCCTCTGTTGCTCAGTGAGGACGGGAGCAGTGTCATGATCTGCGCCTGTCAGGCTCTGCGCCTGTCATGTTTTTTCTGTTTTTGCTCACTCCTCAGTTCATGCCTCATCGCTAATCATTTTCACCTGTTGTCCATAGCTAATCACTTTCACCTGCCGCCTGCCAAGGTGCTCTGAGTTTTACTCACTATCCCTCAGTGTATAAAAGCCCTCTCATTTCATCTGTTCCTCGCCGGGTCATAAAATCAAATCAAATCCATTCCTCCCTGATGTCTGGTGGAGCCATCTATCATTCCCTCGTTTTGTAAGTGACTGCACCGTTCAGTCTTTTTGTTTTGTTTATTAAAGTGATTATTATTTTACATCTGTGTCTCTGAGTCCTGTTCGCCTGCATTCTGGGTCTGCGTCCTCCACCGGAACCGAATCGTGTCAGTATGACCCGGCCACGAAATCGCAGAACCCGCAGGCGAAACAGCAAACCGGCTCAGCGTCTGACGGACGCGGCCCCAGGACAGGACGAGCCGACCGTACACGTGTACGGGTTTCGTGCGGAGACAGGCTGGGGGAACCACAGCTCGGAGACGGAGGTTCTCTCATCCCCGCTTCTGGTCGAGGAGGAGGAGCGGAGAAGGCTCGGAGACGACCGCGCAGCTCTTTGGCTGACTCCCCCCTCCGTTCCAACACTCGGGTCGATGTGGTCCGACTCGGAAGATGATGACGAGGACCCGAATGGGTTATGGATGGACCCGGTATCGGCTCACGGTCCACGTCACCATTGGACAGAACGTGCGGACTTTTCCGGGTCCCAGCCCCGCCCACCGTCGACCTCTCCACGCCGGCTGTCAGAAAAGCCGGGGGAATTTTCAAAGGGGGGGGCATGTGTCAGCCCGTGTGCTGACAGCAGTTCTGACAGGACCAAGGGGGGACTGGAGCTGACGGAGGAGGCTGCGCGCCCTAGCGCTTCTGTTATGAAGAAGGAGGAGGACTGCAGCTCCAGTGTTTTGTGGGAGAGATTAATCGCTGCCGAAGGAATCATTTCCTCGTATACTGGAGCTGATAACAGAGACGACTCGCTGGGGGCGTGGCAACTGTTCGAGCAAGCATGGAAGGAGAGCTGTGTGTTACGCTCACTGCTGCTCGCTCGCGTTCAGCCAGGTCCACCTCCCAACTCACCTCCTGCTGATCACAACTCCTCATCTTCACTACCTCCCAACTCACCTCCTGCTGATCACAACTCCTCATCTTCATCAAGTCCTCTTCTGAGCTCACCCACAGCAGCTGAAAGTCCCACAGCAGCTCCCACCCATCCACCCACAGCTGAACATCTGAGCCCAGTAGCAGCTTCTCAGCCTGATGCACCTCTCAGCTCTCCAGAGGTCGTACCTCCCAGCTCAGGTCCAGCAGCACCAAGACTGGCCCTTCTGGTGCCAGCACCCAGACTGGCTCCTGCTGTTCCAGTACCAAGACTGGTTTCAGCGGGTCATGCACCAGTTCCTGATCCACCAGACACTGGTCCAGATGTGATCCTGGGTGCTGAGGTCCTCTCTGCCGTTGGAGATCAGGGACCAGCCGCAAAGGACTCTGAACTGGCTGCTGCAGACCTCGACGCTTCGGCTGCTGCAGACCTCGACGCTTCGGCTGCTGCAGACCTCGACGCTTCGGCTGCTGCAGACCTCGACGCTTCGGCTGCTGCAGACCTCGACGCTTCGGCTGCTGCAGACCTCGACGCTTCGGCTGCTGCAGACCTCGACGCTTCGGCTGCTGCAGACCTCGACGCTTCGGCTGCTGCAGACCTCGACGCTTCGGCTGCTGCAGACCTAGTCTTCTCAGAGGGTCCAGACGCCGAGGGTCCAGACGCAGAGGGTCCGGATGACTTCACAGTGGAGCACGACAACGAGGGTCCTGACGATGAGGGTCCTGAAGACGTCTCGCCGCTCGACGAGGGTCCTCACAAAGACGGGGGTCTCGAGGATCCTGACGACGAGGGTCCTGAAGACGTCTCGCCGCTCGACGAGGGTCCTCACAAAGACGAGGGTCCTGAAGACGTCTCGCCGTTCGACGAGGGTCCTCACAAAGACGAGGGACTCGAGGATCCTGATGACGAGAGTCCTGAAGACGTCTCGCCGCTCGACGAGGGTCCCCACGACGAGGATCTCGATGACGGGGGTCCCGACAACGCAGACGATGTCTCGCCGCTCGACATCCCTACGCTTGGGGTCGTCTCGGGTGTCAACGGCTCTCGTGGTTCTGCCATCGACGACTCGGGACCGGCCGACCAAGTCCCTACTGTCGGGGTCTTGTTTCCGACCGACGGCGGTGTTCCGGCCGACGATGGTGTTCCGGCCGACGATGGTGTTCCGGCCGACGATGGTGTTCCGGCCGACGATGGTGTTCCGGCCGACGATGGTGTTCCGGCCGACGATGGTGTTCCGGCCGACGATGGTGTTCCGGCCGACGAAGGTGTTCCGGCCGACGAAGGTGTTCCGGCCGACGAAGGTGTTCCGGCCGACGAAGGTGTTCCGGCCGACGAAGGTGTTCCGGCCGACGAAGGTGTTCCGGCCGACGAAGGTGTTCCGGCCGTTGCTGGGCGTTGCTCCGGTCGCCCGCCTAACGCATCGCCGCTCGATGGACGACCTCCTGAACCAGCTGTTGGCGATGGGCGGCCTCCAGGTCAACCCCCGGATCTGGCTGATGGCGATGGGCGGCCTCCAGGTCAACCCCCGGATCTGGCTGATGGCGATGGGCGGCCTCCAGGTCAACCCCCGGATCTGGCTGATGGCGATGGGCGGCCTCCAGGTCAACCCCCGGATCTGGCTGATGGTGATGGGCGTCCTCCTGGGCGTCCCCCGGATCTGGCCGGTGTTGGCCCGCCGTCCTGCCGATTGCCTCCCTCCACCCGCCCTTGTTCTTTTGGGGGGTCCTTCTTGGGGGTGTCGGGTGCCACCCTTGAGGGGGGGGTTCTGTCATGATCTGCGCCTGTCAGGCTCTGCGCCTGTCATGTTTTTTCTGTTTTTGCTCACTCCTCAGTTCATGCCTCATCGCTAATCATTTTCACCTGTTGTCCATAGCTAATCACTTTCACCTGCCGCCTGCCAAGGTGCTCTGAGTTTTACTCACTATCCCTCAGTGTATAAAAGCCCTCTCATTTCATCTGTTCCTCGCCGGGTCATAAAATCAAATCAAATCCATTCCTCCCTGATGTCTGGTGGAGCCATCTATCATTCCCTCGTTTTGTAAGTGACTGCACCGTTCAGTCTTTTTGTTTTTGTTTATTAAAGTGATTATTATTTTACATCTGTGTCTCTGAGTCCTGTTCGCCTGCATTCTGGGTCTGCGTCCTCCACCGGAACCGAATCGTGTCAAGCAGGAGGAAATGAAGAGAGTTCAAAGTCCAGACTTCTGGGATTCAAAGTCAGAACTTTTGGGACATATGCAGGATTAGGCCGTAGGGTGACCTTTGACCCGTCAGGGGCAAACCTGGTACACATTGGGTGCACCGATAAAGCGTGGAGGTCACCCACACGTTTCGCCGAGCAAAGAGCCAGGAGCAAAGCGGTCTTATAAGATAGCAAATCTATCTTAATGTCGCTTAACGGTTTGAATGGGGGCTCACAGAGAGCACTCAGGACCAATTGGAGATCCCAATCAGGGGTCAAAGTCCTGCTGGGAGGTCTCTTCCTCAATACGCCCTTCATGAACCTTATCATGAGAGGGTGTGCACCGGGTGTCTTTCCCCCCCAGCCTTCGTGGCATGCCGAGATGGCTGATAAAAACACTTTAATTGTGGAAAAAGAGCGGCCTTTCTCCAGCAGTTCCTGTAGAAAGGTAAGAAGCTGGACCAGGTCACAGGAATAAGGAACAATATTCCTTTCCATGCACCAAGCTTCAAAAACACACCATTTACGAGCATAGAGAGTCTGTGTTGACATTGCTCTCGCTCCCTGGATCGTGTTTACCACGTTGCTGGGGAGGCCTGAGGCCATCAGTTTGTTCCTCTCAGCAACCAAGCTGAAATTTGTCACAGTCCTGGGCGTAAGTAGAGAGGCTGTTGTTGTGGTTGAGGCAGCAGGCCCCTGAAAGGGAGCAGCTGTCTATGTTCCAGAATTAAGTATACAGTACCTCAGAGGGCCATGGGCCCTGTGGCCCCCTGGGGGCCAACAATATTAGGGAGGAGTCCTTCCTGTAAGTGTGCTCCCGCGCCACCCGAACTGGAGGTGCTGGGGGAGAGGTGCAATGCATTGCCTCTGCTGGTCAGCCGTGGGCCAGAACGTCTGCTTTTGCTCCATTTAGTGAGAGCCACGGCACGTAGGGCGTGCAGGTTTTGTATGCGAACAGACCTCCGGATTCAAGGCTGCTCCGTGGCTGGGTCTGGTTCACAAGTCTCCGGCTCCACCATTGCTCTGGAGCTGGCTTTGACTCCAGGTAGCTGTGTCAGGCACGTTTCCCCTATGTTTTGACCAAGGTGGTGGTGACCCATACGCCCAGAAATACGGTAATCTGGGCGCGTTTTTGCAATATTATGACTGAACTGAAACCCCCCCGATTAGGGGATGTTATTTAAAAGCACAGCTGGGCTAGTGCATTGTAGAAGCAACAGCTTGATGGTTGGTCACACATTGCAGGTTCACTGGTCGTGCACGGCCTGCTGGTTTTACAAGATGAAAGGCCAGTTCCAGTTTGAGGGCTTAAAACTGCACGAATATCATTTTTCTGCTCAGCACCTACAAGCCTGGACAATTTCATTAGGTCTAGGCTTTCTCTGGCACAAGGAAGAAGAATGTGATTCGGCCCAGGTACATCTCCTGTTTCGTAACAACATTTATTTACAACTCCTGCAACAATATTGTTGTCCCTTTGGCAGCCTGTGAGTCTGGCCCGGGCCTGCAGGCTCCTGTTGTAGTCCCCCCGTGGCTCAGTGCTGTCATCCGCTGAAATGCGTTTGGGGGCCATGACGGTACGGTGTCATGGTCACCATGTTCTGTCTGCACGCCCTCCGGGCATGCGGACATGTTGCAAACCTGGAGAATTTGTGTATTGTCGGCCCTCTGAGTTCCGGCGGTGCAGGGGGGTTAATGTTTACCTGCTCGCAGACGCCTCGGGGTCTATCTGCTGCAGACAGTCTCGGGGCAACCTGCTGGGGTTTATTGTTCTGATCTAGCAACCCGTGGACCGCGAGGGGGGGGGGGGTGGCAGCCCCCACCCTTCTTAGCGATTGTTATCAGAGGGGAGCTGTGTTGATCACACTTTTTTTTTAGTCAAGAAACAGGGCGAAACTGTTCTTTGAATTTTTATTTTGTGTTTTGTGCAACAACCTTTTGACTTACGCTGGTGAAGATTCTCAGTCGTCCAGGACATGATAAAATCAAAAAAGGCGTTTGACTTTATTTCACATACATCAGAACATTCATGTTTTGTGTACACAGTAAAGTCACCAGCTTTTTGTACAGGGAACCCCCGTGTTACGAACGAGTTCGGGACCTAAGAACGGTTCGTAGCTCGATTCTGCCGTAGGTAGGGGGTGAAAATTATTTAAAAAAAAAAAATTATTCATTCATTCATTCATTCAACCTTTATTTATCATGCTAACGGAGCGCGCGCACACATTTAAGCATGTACAGTAGTGTACTGCAGTGTTTTTCAACCACTGTGCCTAGGCACACTAGTGTGCCGCGAGTGATCGTCAGGTGTGCCTTGGAAATTATCAAAAAAGCCCCCCATTTCTACAACCTCTTTAAATTTAAGACCACATTGTTGTGGTACTGTTCAGGTGTATTTTTGAAGACATGTTAAGTGCAATTTGAAATAAGAAATATAAAATTTGATAAAACTACATTTTTGTGTTTATTTAATTCCTATTCAAGACACTTTGATAAGAATGACTATATATTTAATATAGGCGGATACAGTGTATCTATGTTTACAATTTTGGTTGGTGGTGTGCCTCGGGATTTTTTTCAATGAAAACACTGTGCCTTGGCTCAAAAAAGGTTGAAAAACACTGGTGTACTGTAATGTTAAAGCTCCCCTGACATGATCTTTCAACTTTCCAAAAAATGGCACAACATATATAAATATTAAGATTGACCTCTGACCGTTTTTGCTAAAATAATGTTAAATGAATGAAAATTCCTCCCAAAAACAGTTTAAAATTAGCGCCATTTTTTTAACACGATAAATAGGGATTTCGCCGTCGCAGGATGATGACGTCATAACAAGAGACGTCTCTACTGCGCAGCTTGAAAACAATGGAGGAGCTACAAACTCGATCCGTCCAATTTAGCCATTTAAAAGTTAATATTTTAGCGGATTGTCTGCAGAGAAGCCAAAGTTATTTCCAGTAAACAGCAGGTTATAATTTTTTTTCAGCTCCTGCTGGTTTTTGGAGACTTTTCACTTCAGGACGTGAGCAGCTCTGTGAGGACTTACAGCATAGTTTCCACAGCACTGAAATGGTAATATATTAGTTAATGGTTCTAATAATTATTCAACATTAATTTATAGTTTAAAAAATTAGTCCCTTTTAAAATATCTGTTAAATATATTATTCTTTTATTTTATTTTGTTTGTGTTTTCAGGTTTCCAGGTCTCCAGTCCATCACCTGAGGCTCTTCCTGAACCACTAGTACAACCCAGACTTTCACATCACAGCAGGTAAGATTGCATCAACGAAAAGAATAGTACTCAACAATATTCTTTGATGTAAATCTGTTGATTTTCTGTGGTTCTGATGAGGGAAGTGACAAAGTGGATGCAGCATTCAGCCCATAATGGACCCAGATGTCCCCTGCGTCCAGACCTACAACACCTGGACATCCATGAGCGTGGCGGAGCGAGGATTCACAGAAATGTCTTCACCTGAAGAGTGGACCGAGGTGGAGGAGAACAAACCTTGATATTGTTCAACAACAGATGGAGACATCTTCAGGATCTGTAGAACATCAGGACTGCTGCAGAAAGCTACGTTTGTGCATCAAGACATTAAAATATGCAGAAATACTACAACTGGCCAGAGCATTGAGATGAAAATGAATCAATGAATTTAATATTTTTTCTGACTGTTCAAATGAACATATTGTTTGAAAAAAAAAAGGATAACAATGAACCAAGTGTTTCTGTAGTTATGTGTAAATAAAGTTACAGTAGTACACTATATTATCTGTTAGTGTTGAGTTATTCTTTGTGAGAATATTTGTGTATCTGTTTTAATTTCATTCGTGCATCTACAACTCACAGCTCATACTTTAGTAAAAACAAAATTGGTGAATGTTGAAAAAAACATTTTATTAAAATAAAACCATCCCATATTATCAAATAAATGAAAACCTCTGGGGAAACATTAATATGAACAGATTATCAAAAAAAATTGAGTTTAAAAAATATCAGCAAGTGGTGTTTGACTTCATCAGCTCTGTAAAAATGACTCCAACACCTCCTCGTCCACCCTCCTGTCCAGGTGTTGTAGGTCTGGACGCAGGGGACATCGGTCTAGTTTCTCCTCATCCTGCTGCTTGTACTTCTTCAGACTCCACCACCTCCTCGCTCCTCCACGCTCATGGATGTCCAGGTGTTGTAGGTCTGGACGCAGGGGACATCTGGGTCCATTATGGGCTGAATGCTGCATCCACTTTGTCACTTCCCTCATCAGAACCACAGAAAATCAACAGATTTACATCAAAGAATATTGTTGAGTACTATTCTTTTCGTTGATGCAATCTTACCTGCTGTGATGTGAAAGTCTGGGTTGTACTAGTGGTTCAGGAAGAGCCTCAGGTGATGGACTGGAGACCTGGAAACCTGAAAACACAAACAAAATAAAATAAAAGAATAATATATTTAACAGATATTTTAAAAGGGACTAATTTTTTAAACTATAAATTAATGTTGAATAATTATTAGAACCATTAACTAATATATTACCATTTCAGTGCTGTGGAAACTATGCTGTAAGTCCTCACAGAGCTGCTCACGTCCTGAAGTGAAAAGTCTCCAAAAACCAGCAGGAGCTGAAAAAAAATTATAACCTGCTGTTTACTGGAAATAACTTTGGCTTCTCTGCAGACAATCCGCTAAAATATTAACTTTTAAATGGCTAAATTGGACGGATCGAGTTTGTAGCTCCTCCATTGTTTTCAAGCTGCGCAGTAGAGAAAATTCTTGTTATGACGTCATCATCCTGCGACGGCGAAATCCCTATTTATCGTGTTAAAAAAACGGCGCTAATTTTAAACTATTTTCGAGAGGAATTCTAATTAATTTAACATTGTTTTAGCAGAAACGATCAGGGGTCAATCTTAATATATATATATGTTGTGCCATTTTATGGAAAGTTAAAAGATGATGTCAGTGGAGCTTTAAACATTGCTATTCACATTTACAGAATAAATAAAAATATATTTTCTTACTTTGAGATGGTCAAAGCCGACATCTTAGGTTGCCATGCGTTGATTGTTGTCGGGCCGAGCAGCGCGGCGGCCGGCCAGTGAACCACCGCAGCTGCTCCAGACCTGTGTTAGCTAGCTGGCTAGCTTCTGCTAGCCAAGCCATGAGCTGGTGTTGGAGCGGCGGCGCGATCAATCTGCAGCTGCTGCTGCTGCCTGAGACATCCACAAAGTTCACAGAGACGTTTCCAGCTCGTAATTAATCCATATGAAGCCATCCTGGTCACCAGTCTTCGGCCGGCTACCGTGTTAGCTCCCGTGTTAGCTTCTGGAGCTAGCCAGGCCAGAGCCTGGCCGGAGGTGTTCGCGCAGCGGCCTGGCACGATCAGCGATAAATCCGCTGCTGCCTGAGACATCCACAAAGTTCACAGAGACGTTTCCAGCTCGTAATTAATCCATATGAAGCCATCCTGGTCACCAGTCTTGGGCTGGCTCCCGGGCAGCTAACCTAAAATGGCGTCCGGTGTTCTGTGACCGGAGACCCCAGTGACTGAACCTAAAATGGCGTCCGGTGTTCTACATTAATTTGTGACCGTGTAAACTGAAGACCTACTTCCTGTTGCCCAAGATTGCTCAAAAATGATCAGAAATGATCTTTTTTATCATAATTATTATTTATAAAGCCTTTAAAACAACCACAGCTGCAACAAAGTGATGTACACATGAAATTAAGAACATTTAAACACAAAAAAAAAAAAAAAAAATTTAATACAGTAATTTCATATTTTTATTAAATATGATATGTTCGTAGGTCCCGTTGTTCGTAGGTCGATGGAGTCGTAAGTGGGGGGTTACCTGTATTCTCTTACAAATAAAGTCTGGGCTTGTAAACTTTGGCTCCCGTACCACTTGGGCGGATGAGCCAGCAGAACTGAGCAGAGGGCCTGTTTCGTCAGGCTCGCTTCTGTCTTGCATCACGATTCGCCAAAGAGGTCCTCTGTTGGACCGCCTGACGGGGAACGAATCTGTTCCTACTCCAGGACTGACCAGCCTGAGGTGGACTCGGTGGGGTTCTCTGCCGGTGCTCCCCCTCGTACGCCGGCCTCTTCTGTGGAGGATGACGTGTGGCTGAGCGGTGTCGAGGCTGCACGGGTCTGCTCCCGGTTGTCTCCCTGGGAGGCCAAAGCTCTCCTCGGCATGCCCTCCCGGAGGGCCTCAGCCTGTTTACGCCTCTGCTCCAGCCTGGTCTGTATCCAGTCCAGGGCTCTCCCAAAGAGTCCCGTCGGCTCTATCGAGTGGTGCAGAAAATGGACCCGCTGACCTTCCGGAAGGTCTGTCAGAGTCATCCACAGATGACGTTGGGCAATGACCACCTCCGCCATACACCTGCCTTGTGCAATGGCTGCTGTCCCCATCATGCAGAACACAAAGTCCGTGCACCTCAGTGGCAGCCTGTTTGTCTGTCGTCACCTGGAGCTCCTGCAGCTTTTCTGTCAGGTACGCCTGCATCTTGGCGGATGCATTCATGGTGTGTGCCGCGAGGCCCTGAGCTCTGTAACACTTCTCGAACTGTGCAGCTGAGGCTTGACAGGCATTACTGGGCAAAGTTGGTTTTGTTTCGGAAGATCTGGGGGCCAGGTGAGATGCGAGCGTGTCCTCCACTTGTGGCACATTAGCTATTCCTGCTGCCTCCATTCCAGCCACGTCTAGGAACTGTGAGAGCGGGAGCAGCATGGGAGCCCTGGGTTCAGCCCAGGTGCGAGTCAGCTCTGTGAGGAAATCCGGGAAGATGGGCATCCTGTGCCTTGTTGTGGATTGTTGCTTGGCATAAAAATAATTTCCTGCCAACCTCGTGACCTGTTGACGAGGTAGAGGTTCTGGCCAAGGGATCTGCAGCGCGTCCGCCGCTCTGTGGCACAAGTCGAACAGAGCGGGGATGGAGGTGTCCGTCTCCGGCAGCACTAGCTCCGGGTTGTGTGAGAGGTCCTCCTCCTCTCCTTCGTACTCGTCGGCTTCATCACCAGAGATTTCACCTAAGGCTAAGCAAGATCTCATCCGCGTTCATCGTGCCTCAAGTGTCAAACTCGGCTGTCGAGTCCCCGATTGGAGCCGCCACATCCGGGCTGTCGCCCCATTCGACCCGAGTACTGTCTTCCAAATCCATGCTCTCGAGCTCCGGCGTGGGAGTGAGCGCCTCTGTGAGGTCCAGATCTGTTGGCGTCGCAGCTGCGCCCATGGCTTTGGCCACGAAGTCTACTCGGTGTCTCCTCACCGCCTTTAGCATCTGGCTGCAGTGTGGGCAAGAGTCGGGTGCGTCCAACGCCATTTTCGCGTGCAGCATCCCCAGGCAGATAGGACAGGCCTCGTGGGTGTCTGTCGCCGAAAGGGAAAAACTGCAGCCGATGGGGCAGGCGCGCGAGCTGGGGCTCGCCGTCCTGCTAGCCTTTTTCGTAAATCTTGGCTTTCGCTTTCCTTTCTCGGGAGCCATGTCCGAGGAAAAACAAGCAAGTTTTCTTAAAATCCTTGTCCGAGACGTCTCCTCCGTCGCGTCGCTTTCGTTGGCTAGCCTGCTATGACTTTTAGCAGGGTAGCAATGTGACGCAGTTAGCGCCGTCGAGCAAAGCAGTCTGCGGAGAGAATAGAAGAAAACTTTGGGGTTAAGGAAAAATGTGCCGGACTAGCTTTCGCCAGCCCAGCAGTATGCAGGATATTTCTTTGTACGCTCAGCGTAGGGAGCAAGCTCACCTTTGGTCGAGCGATGTGACAACAGAGAAGTCCCACAAAGTTCAGGTTTAAGCGAGGTGAAGGGCAAAAAGAGAAAGTAGGATGGGCGTCCGCGTCTTAAGTACCCAGAGGGCGGGGTCTCTGGGGTGACGCTGACGCCCCCTGTCGTAAAGGCGTGAATGTATTCCTTAAGGTAATAGCGCGGGGGCGCAATTCCCATAGCAATAGTGTTGCACCGAGAGACCTGACTGATAAGGGAACTGTTTGTTACATGAGCAACAAAAATGTGCAAAAATGCAAGTACTTCAGCTTTGATCTCCCTGCTTCCGTGAAATCATTAAGGGTGCCAATGCCCTAAATCAGTCTTATTATTCTCTGGTTATTCTTCCATTTCCATTCTGATTTATGATCCACAACTTGACATGAAAACATCAAAATCTGCAGTTTGTTTGAGAGTAGTGTGCTTTTGGTGGCAGTACAATGTGAAATATAGATGACATCTAAAAAAATTACCCCAAAAATAACAATGGGATTTTAGCAAAACAAAACCTAGCTTTCTTTGGAGCTATACGGTTCAAGCATACAAAGGTACAGATATAATGTACATACATAGGTTGGTAATAGAAAGTTGGTCTTCACATTACTATCTGCTATCTTTTGTTGTTTTTACACATTTACTGTTGATGTTTTATATATTTTAGAGATTTTACCACAAAAATGTTCATCTTTGAGTGTGTTTATGTTACTCAAACCTTTGAACTGTCTGAAATTTCTGCAAAACAATTTAATACTCCTACAATCTTTACACTTTTTCTTCAGTTTAGACTTCAAAACAGAACTTTTGGCCTCTCTTCTCCCAATGTGATTTTCATTACTACATGTTTTAAGGATTTCCTTCAAATCACTGAGTACAGAGTGCACTCATATAAGCCCTCAGTAACTGAGCTCAGAATGTTCTTTTTAACACGGAAAGAAAATAGTTCTATTTAACTTATAAAAAAATTCTACATAAAACACAACGGAAATGCAAAAATAGACATGGGATCCAAAGAAGTGAGATCAGAGAGTTTTCTTCCTGCTTTGAATGTCAGTGGGGGACAAACTTGAACTGTTTAAAGAGTCTTGATTCTTCTGTAGTGAGTGTAAGGCACAGGTGGAAGAGAGTCTGGAGAGGTGGAGGTATGCCCTGGAGAGAAGATATCTTTCACAAACATTTAACTGAGAGAAAGCCAGGTGGGACAGTGAGTCTGCAAGGAGTACAGGTAAATGAGAGTGGATGAGTTCAAGTTTCTGAGGTCAACCATTCAAAGCAATGTGCACAACACAAAAGAGGTGAAGGCTAATGTGTAGGCGGCATGGAGAAGATATACATGAGGATCAGGTGGGTTTGTGACAGATGGAAAATTGCAAGAGAAAAATGGAAGGTTTACAAGATGGCAAGAACTGCTTTGATGCATAGTTTGGAGATGATGGCAGTAATTATGAGAATATGCAGAGGGATGGTGTGGCAGAAGAAGATCTGGGATAAGGTGAGAATGGAGGCAGATGATCTGCTCTAATGACCCCCTAAAAAGATCAGTCAGAAGAAAAAGGAACCCTGATCCGTTTATTACCAGCTCACATAAGTGCATGCAGTTTGTGCATACAGTCCTATTGTAAAGGTTAATGCAAATCTTCAATGTTGGTCTTCTTTTCCTTGAACCACTCAAAACACACACACTTTTGTATTCTCATTACAACTGTGCATTGACTTCCATTTATTTACGATTATTTATCATTAACCTTTATCTAACCAGGCAAATTCTACTGATATCACATATCTCTTTTGCAAGGGAGGCCTGAAACAATGGACATAAATAAATTAAATAAACTTTCTGTCATCGTTTCAGGACTCTGGATTTGTCTCTGGAAAAATTGCAGGAACTCGGGTCCTTCTTGCTGTGAGGCAACAGTGCAAAACACTAATACATCGAGCTGCCATTCATTTTCCTTTTCTGTAGTCTGACCCTTACACTAAATTTAGGTTAGTAGTTATAATGAAACCCTAACCCTAAACTCAAATTTCACCTTTGTCTCTAAACTCTAACCCCAAAATGGTGTTCCACCATATTAGGACCAGTCTGTGGTCTCCAAAAGGACTACTGATCCTGACAAGGTATACCAGAAAAGGTCCTAATAGGGTATTTAAAAAAAAAGCAGGTTCATACACAATCACTCTTCCAGCTGTAGTTTTCCATTGACCATCAAAATTATCACCTTTTTTTCATACAAATGTATACAGGGACGTGCAGAGCCCACCAAAGGGGCAGGTGCTCAGAAAAAAAAGGGGCACATCTAACCACATTTTAGGACAGAATATTAACAAAGTCACATAGCTTTCAGAGTTTAATAAACAACGATAAATTACAAAATTGAAAAACAAGGGCACAGTGCAACTTTTTAGTGTACTGTAATCTATAAAATTATGAAAATGGGACCTCTTCTATGGAGTTCAATTTGTTTCACAATTATTCTATAAAAAAAAAACTAACCTCAATTACATAAAATAAAATTGTGATCAAGACATTTTGAATTGTAATTTTTTTTAACAAATAAAAGTTTTGCTTAAAAAAACTTTTTTAAATTAAAATCACAAATTTTTGTGTCATGAAGTGAAATAATTATTTGCGCATGTCAGAAATCTTTGCTTGCTATTCTAAGTTTTTGTTTGTCATTCAAAGTTTTGCTTGCGATTCTCACATGACGTCGTGGGCAGAGCCTAAAATAGCAACAAAAAAAAGATTTCTGATGTGTGCAAATAAAAGTTTATGTTTTGCAAATAACTTTTTAAGTTCACGAGAGAAAAATTAGTTATTTAATTTTAAAAAAAATTAAGTTTTTATTTAAAAAAAAGAAGAAATTGTTACAATTCCAAAAGTTTTGATTACAATTTTATTTTACTTAACTGAGGTTAGTTTTTTTTTCATTGAATAATTGTGAAACAAATTTAACTCCATACTCTGCGAACCAGACCCTAAACTTACTTAAAGTCTGGATAGAGTTTTTTCCCCTTCATTTGTACGCTTTTATTGGACAGGAGCAACTTGATTGGTTATTACATACATTATATATATTATGGTAGTTCAGGGTGAGTTATTTTTAATTCTAAATGAATATTCTTGTTGGACTTTTATTTAAGTGCTATTCTCCTTCAAGATACATTTACCTAACGCTAGAATAAATGCAATGTACATTATGCAGCAAAGGAAGTTAGAAGATCGGACATATATCCATTATGGAGAGATGATAGGTTTTGGACGGGCGATGTGCTCCCTATTGCATAAGCCAGGGATGTCAAAGTCAAATACATGGAGGGCCAAAAAAACAAATTTGCTACAAGCCAAGGGACGGACTGGTTCAATGTTTATTATAAGGGGGTGATATAAGAATTTTTTTTCTTCTTTCTGCACTCTTTTCATTCAATGTTTTCTTTTTGATTAATTTGTTTTATTTTATCTCTTTTAAATGAATGAATCTTCTTCTTCTTTCTGCTTTTCCCTTTTGAGGGGTCGCCACAGTGAGTCATCCTCCTCCACCTCACTCTGTCCTCTGCATCCTCTGTCCTCACTCCAACTACCTTCATGTCCTCTCTAACTGCATCCATATATCTCCTCTTTGTCTTTTTCCTGGCAGCTGCATTTCTAACATCCTTCTACCAATATACCCACTGTCCCTCCTCTGGACATGTCCAAACCATCTCAGTCTGGCCTCCCTAACTTTATCTCCCAGTTGTTCAACATGTGCTGTACCTCTGATGATCTCATTCCTGATCTTCTCCATCCTTGTCACTCCTAAGGAGAACCTCAGCATCTTCATTTCTGCTACTTCCAGTTCTTTCTCCTGTCTTTTTGTCAATGACACCTTCTCCAGACCATACAATATAGCTGTCTTGTAAACTTTTCCTTTGACCTTTGCTGACACCTTTTTGTCACAAATCACTCCTGAAACTTTTTTCCATCACTCCATCCTGCTTGGACTCTCTTTTTCACCTCTTTACCACATTTCCCATTTTCCTGGACAGTGGAACCCAAGTACTTGAAGTCCTGCATCTTTGTGACCTCTGCTCCTTGTAGCCTCACTGTTCCACTGGCCTCCCTCTCATTCACACACATGTACTCTGTCTTAGTACTTCTTTTAAATGAATGAATAAATGGATTAAATAAAATATTAAATAGCTTTACATCTGCTAAGTTCTTGCATAAATCAACACAGACATGTTCCCGATTTTAGTACTGTATTTTACATTGTTTTATAATGTAGCTGTTTATGTTTTTTTAACACAGTTTTCTTGTGATTTTTAATTAATATGCTTTTTTATGATTGTTGGCTGCAAGTATCAAGCTGCAAAATCCTTCATTTTCTACAGCTGATAGCTGTTGGTCATTAATTATGATGAAGTTTAACAACTTATCGGTGAACATTTGAGCTCCGTGGCTTCAGCAGTGTGTTTTTATTTTTCAATCCGGGGCGGGCGTTCTGATTTTGGTCAGCCGCTCTCAGCCTGTCCCTCCTACGAGACGGTCAGACAGCGGGTCGGACTGGATGCAGCTGGCCGCGGTCGGTCTCCCTGTTTCGGTTCAGCGAGAGTGGCGTCCCGCTGAAGCCCCGGAGCACAAATGTCCAATATAAAACTAACTTGACCGCGGTTTAATGTGGCGCTATGGCTCTACAGACATTGCACGTTGCTGTCTTGCTGTGTTTAGTGTAAAATACTTCCACACAGCGGACATGTTACGATGAAAAGTTGGCTAGCTGTTAACTAAAGTGCTACTCACTCAATCCACACGCTGTAGCTGGCTGTAAAATGAAAGGGATTTCCTGAATGTGAGGCAGGTCTTGATGTCTATGCGCAGCATTATAACTCTGGGTTCATGAGACATGACTCCGGATCAGATTGGCCCCACCCCTACAACTAATGTTGCATTGTGGGGAATGTAGTGTTGGTACGTGACCGGAGCACTCATAAAAGAGACTTTAGCTCCTCTTTGAGGTGACACATTTTATTATCATTTAATGTACCTAAATGAATTGGTTAAAAAACTACTTAAAAATATATAATTGATGTAACACAAAATGTCTAAACATTTTATGTATGACACAAAGGAACCTAAAATAATTGAGTTCACTTGAAAGACCGCCTTCTGATGTTGCTGGCGCCTTTTTGACTGAGAAGACCTTTGCATCAGGCATTTTTTCCTTCTACCATTTCTACAACATTGAAGATGCTCACCTACTAAATCATTGGTAAGTGTTATTTTTTTTATTGTTTTGTCACGCACACACAACTGTATAGCAGTCATGATAACAATGTGTTACAACCTGACTGGCTCAGTGTTAGAATTTATGTCAAAGTAATGATGCTAATAGCTAGCTACGTAGCTTAACTGTTAGCATTCTCCACTGAGGACAAGGAGGAAAGCAGGGTTTCATGAATGAGATAAAGGTTTTATGTGTGTGATATAATTTGTTCGCGACTTTATTCTCTACGTAATATTAATATTAATAATTAATTAAGTATTGAAGTCGTATTGCACTTGACTTAGCCGCATATGCTAACTGAAGCAGCCCAGCCTTCTAATCCAATGCACAGTCGTGCATGCATGACTACTAAGTAAAGCTCTATTTATTTCCACCCTCTAATATATATATAACACTTTGATAACGTTCAAATAACTAACAGTAATTAATTAAAACGAAAAAAAAAATATTTACGGGCTCTTAAATCAACCGGACGATTGCTCACAGACCACATCCGGTCTGCGCCGGATATGGTCCGCGAATAAACGCGTCCCCCTAAGGGGGCATTACAGCGCTCTCTCTATAACAGTTAGCAGCCAGTGTGTTACTCTGCAGCCTTTTGCTTGTTTTTGAAGAGTCAGACGAAGAGTTTTTAACATGGATGGTGAACTTATGGATGTTTCTCAGCGGCCTACGCGCCGCGTCAGCGCCTCATTTGCCCTGCCCAAAATGGCGGCCGGCCACAGAAACGAGCCCACACGAAGGACTTTAAAATCCTTGTGTTTATTTCTTGAATTCATTGTCCACTAAAATCTATTTAAATTAAAAATATTGCTTTTTGGGCCAAATACTGTTTGTTGATCAAATTGCAGTTAATCTAAGTTATTAATTTCAAACACTCTAATATATATTTATTGTCTTTTAACATAAATTTACATGGAGCATTTATTATTTCACACATCATCCAGAAAATAAGGTAACAGTCAAGACTGGAAGCAGTTACAACTAACGTTTATAGTGTGTCAACATTTTTGCTCATATTTTATTTTATTTTCCCCAACATGTGAGTGATAAACCCCCAAGGTACATCAATCATGTATAACATGTTATTACACTGTAACCTTTTAAAAATAAGTTTATTTTTAAGCAAATATTTTCTTGTATTTTGAATTCTTATTCCTGCTTTGATTAGACATTAAAGTTTGTCTTAAAAATTGCTATGTATGTAGTGCTATGCTGTGATATAAGTAGTATCAGTTACTAAAGATGACTTGGCTGAATTTAGTCTAACAGACACTGATGAAATATTTAGAAAATAAAAAATGGAACTAAAGAATAAAAAGGAGGTAGAAAATTAAATTACTAAACAAAACAATTATTT
>JBBPBX010056643.1:0-18293 GCA_038048925.1 Garcialebias charrua
TATATATGTATATATATATATATATATATATATATATATATATAAATATATATATATATATACAGGTAGTCCCCGACTTACGAGCGAGTTCCGTTACAACGAGGCGCTCGTAACACGGAAATCTCGTAATTTGGAACGGCCGCCACGTGTCTCGTAAGTCCGGAATTTCGCTCGTAAGTTGGAACGGTTTTGCTAGCGCGACTACAAACACTCGTTTTTCATCGAAAAACTGCTTATGAGTGCATAAAAATGATCGGAAACGTGTGTCCACATGTTTAGCTAACGAACTGTGGTGAAAAAACACAGAAAAACTCAGTATTTTTTGCGTTTTTTCCAAAAATTTGCCAGCTCGTAAGTCCGGATCCTTGTAAGTAGGAGGCAATAGGGCAGCACGGTGGCACAACTGGTAGAGCTGCTGCCTTTCAGCGAGAAGGTTGCCGGTTCAAATCCCGGTCCGGGGCCTTTCTGGGTGGAGTTTGCATGTTCTCCCCGTGCATGCGTGGGTTTTCTCCGGGTACTCCGGTTTCCTCCCACAGACCAAAAAACATGCTTGTTAGGCTGATTGGTGACTCTAAATTGACCCTAGGTGTGAGTGTGAGACTGGATGGTTGTTTGGTGTAAGTGAGACAGGTCCCTCTTGTAAATGAGTCCCCGTGACTCAACGAGGCTAGCCTGTATAAATAAAGGTTTGAATGAATGAATGAATGAATGAATGAATGAATGAATGAAAAGTAAGAGCGCTCGTAAGTCGGGGACTACCTGTATATATATGTGATTGTATTGGCCACTTTTATCTGAAGGCGGGATTGTACAGGTGATCCCCGACTTACGAACGAGTTCCATTTCTACACCCATTCGTATAGCCGAAACGCCGTAAGTCGAGGACTACCTGTATTGGTCACTTTTATCTGAAGGCGGGATTGTAGAGGTGATCCCCGACTTACGAACGAGTTCCATTTCTACACACGTTCGTATAGCCGAAACGCCGTAAGTCGAGGCCACCATAAGTCGAGGGATACTGTATATATATATATATATATATATATATATATATATATATATATATATATATATATATATATATATATATATATATATATATATATATATATATATATACACAACATCTCCTTTCTACATTTGTCACAACACATGTGAATCTGCCAGTCAGCCAAAATGTTGCAGAAGGTGTAGCCAAGACATTTGTGCTCAGTAAGTCATGATACCTTAGTATTATTTATTGATTTAATTGCTTGTGGTATGAAAGAAAATTTTGTTCTGTTTCTTGAGAATAAAGGAAGGCCGTACCTTCGCCCTGAAGGAAGCAGCTCAAATGAAATTATATGTTGTAATGTACATATATATATATATATATATATATATATATATATATATATATATATATATATATATATATATATATATACACAACATATCATTTCTACATTTGTCACAACACATGTGAATCTGCCAGTCAGCCAAAATGTTGCAGAAGGTGTAGCCAAGACATTTGTGCTCAGTAAGTCATGATACCTTAGTATTATTTATTGATTTAATTGCTTGTGGTATGAAAGAAAATTTTGTTCTGTTTCTTGAGAATAAAGGAAGGCCGTACCTTCGCCCTGAAGGAAGCAGCTCAAATGAAATTATATGTTGTAATGTACATATATTTATATATATATAAATATATTATATATATATATATATATATATATATATATATATATATATATATATATATATATTATATATATATATATATATATATATATATATATATATATATATATATATATATATATATATATATATATATATATATATATATATATATATATATATATATATATATATATAATATATATATATATATATATATATATATATATATATATATATATATATATATATATATATATATATATATATATATATATATATATATATATATATATATATATATATATATATATATATATATATATATATATATATATATATATATATATATATATATATATATATATATATAAATATATATATATATATATATATATATATATGTATAGATATGTATATATATACAGTATATATATATATTTTTTTTATGTATATGTAAGTACTGTATAAAATCACACTTACAGTATGTCAGAACACAACCTGTCTCTGCATAACATTTTCCACATGTGAATCTGTTACAAGCGCCATCAGCCAAGCCAATTAGATTGGAATGTTTGCCATTCTTTAGCAAACAATGGACACAAGTCCCCCAGCATATCCCCCCCAAATGCATTCTCCTACTACAAAAGCCTTCACATTTACATAGAAGGAAAAAGTCTCCAGGCATGCTTACTCAAGGATTACAAATTCCTAAAAAAAAGAGCCATTTGGCTGGGCTCTGGTAAAGATTGTACTGATTTAAATATCCTGGGATTTCCAGTGTTAAAGAGGACATAAGCATTTGTTCTTTTAGTTGAAGTCTGGCACCCGAAGAGTAACACAGTCTTTTGACCGTCACTTTCTATTTGTTTTGAATCTGTATGCCCTTTTTTTGTGTATCTTTTTATTATGTTCAGTAAAGACACAAATATAATCGCTGGATTCAAGACCTCCTTTTTGAAGAAATGTGTTGCATACGAAAGAGCTTTAAGGGGCTAGACTAGTGAGAGCTTGCTGCACTTACAGTGAGCTTTCCTATTTCTGTAACCAGCAAATTAACGTTTTTGTCCACATGAATGCATACTTAATTTTAAAAATTGTTCAACTCAAGTTTATGTTTAGCAATCTTTCATATTAAATAAATTAGTCGTATGTTGCTCTGAACATAATACTAAGATGACAGGGAGTTATGTTAGTTGATAAAGGTTTTTCAACATGGGTAACACCAAAAATAACAGTTATTGCACAAGAAGGGCAACTTTGAACGCTTGGTGACACGAAACATAAAGGTTGAATGTAATAATAATAATAATAATAATGAATTCAATTTATAACGCACTTTTCATTAATGAAAATCTCAAAGTGCTACAAGGAGCAACAGAATTAAATGACAATAAAACAAATAATAAAACATTTAAAATCAATAACAATATCAGCTAAGATCAAAAGTAGAATCATGAGGAGGTAGACTATGCTCGGTCGAAAAGAAAGGTCTTCAAGTCGCTCTTAAAGTCAATGTATGTGAATGTAGTGTTCTTTACACAAATAATCTTTTATTGTAGAATGTTGTTGAATATTCTGTGCGCTGAATTGTAAAGCCAGACTATCAAGACAAATAAAAGTCATTTGTAAACAATTGTGATCATGAGTTGGTTATAATGGAATAAGTGAAGCTTCTCTGCTTTAAGGTTTCAGTAATATGTTCAAAGCAAAACCAGCACGCTTGACATCAAAAAGTTTAAATTTTAATTGATATCTTCAAAGCCAAAGCATCACAAATGAAATTTTATAAAGCACAAACCAGCAAAAATGGAGCACAAACGTTTGACACCAATTTTGTTTGATTTCATAAAAGTGAGGGGTCTGGTTGACCTTTTGACATTTAAACTTTCATTAATATCTTCAAAGCCAAAGTAGCACAAACCTGCACAAATGGAGCACTACAAAAGTAGACCACTTTGGTTTTATTTGGAGCAAGTTGTATCAATGTGACCTCTGGATGGCCTATAAATATTTCTTAATTTCTCATAAACCAAAGCAGCACAAACAAAAATGTTTGCTGTACAAACCAGCACAAATGGAGCACTACAAAAGTAGACCACTTTGGTTTGATTTGGAGCAAGTTGTAGGGATGTGACCTTTGGATGACCTATAAATAATTTTTAATATCTCATAAACCAAAGTAGCACAAACGAAAATTTTTGTTGCACAAACCAGCACAAACGGAGCACTACAAAAGTAGACCACTTTGGTTTGATTTGGAGCAAGTTATATCAATATGACCTCTGGATGACCTATAAATAATTTTTAATATCTCATAAACCAAAGTAGCACAAACGAAAATTTTTGTTGCACAAACCAGCACAAACGGAGCACTACAAAAGTAGACCACTTTGGTTTGATTTGGAGCAAGTTGTATCAATATGACCTCTGGATGACCTATAAATAATTTTTAATATCTCATAAACCAAAGCAGCACAAATGAAATTTTTTGCTGCACAAACCAGCACAAATGGAGCACTACAAAAGTAGACCACTTTGGTTTGATTTGGAGCAAGTTGTAGAGATGTGACCTTTGGATGACCTATAAATAATTTTTAATATCTCATAAACCAAAGTAGCACAAACGAAAATTTTTGTTGCACAAACCAGCACAAACGGAGCACTACAAAAGTAGACCACTTTGGTTTGATTTGGAGCAAGTTGTATCAATATGACCTCTGGATGACCTATAAATAATTTTTAATATCTCATAAACCAAAGCAGCACAAATGAAATTTTTTGCTGCACAAACCAGCACAAATGGAGCACTACAAAAGTAGACCACTTTGGTTTGATTTGGAGCAAGTTGTATCAATATGACCTCTGGATGACCTATAAATAATTTTTAATATCTCATAAACCAAAGCAGCACAAATGAAATTTTTTGCTGCACAAACCAGCACAAATGGAGCACTACAAAAGTAGACCACTTTGGTTTGATTTGGAGCAAGTTGTAGAGATGTGACCTTTGGATGACCTATAAATAATTTTTAATATCTCATAAACCAAAGTAGCACAAACGAAAATTTTTGCTGCACAAACCTGCACAAACGTAGCTGAGTTGATTGACACCAATTTCGTATGATTTCGAGAAGGTGGGGGGGCAGGTTGACCTTTTGACCTTTACACTTTCATTAATATCTTCAAAACCAAAGCAGCACAAACGAAAATTTTTGCTGCACAAACCAGCACAAACGTAGCCGAGTTGATTGACACCAATTTCGTTTGATTTGAAGAAGGTGGGGGGGCTGGTTGACCTTTGATGACCTCTAGAAACATTTCTTTATAACTTTAAAATGATAGCGGCACAAACGAAAATTTTTGCTGCACAAACCAGCACAAACGTAGCACAAACGTTTGACGCCAATTTGGTTTGATTTCGAGAAGGTGGGGGGGCCAACTTCACTCAGGTGACTTGACTCACAGTGGATCAACCAGTTTGTTGATGACAGCTGAAACCAGCTGCTCACATGAGCAAGGAGGACCATCAGCCTAACAATGGATCATTAGCACCCTGATGGTTGTTTGCTATTCACAGAGGGCTGAGTGATACTAGCAACAACAGCATTGTAAGAGGGGGACAGTTGAACCCGGAGGCCTCCACCTCTGTTTAATGATGGACGGTTTCTTTTCACAAAGATGACCTCCTTTACTCCTCTCTCAAACCATCGTTCCTCTCTATCAAGGATGTGAACATCTTCATCCCTGAAAGAGTTGGCCTATACAAACGTATTGTTCACTTGAAACATTTTCAAAATAATCATTTTATAAGTCTTTTTTGTAAACATATTATTTGTTTAGTGAAGTAAAGACACTATTTTTTATATAAAGCAAGTATTTCTTTATTCATTCAACCTTCATTTATGATATTGAAATCAAGAAATACCTTATTTTTTATCAAAAGTATTTATGTTTAATAAAGTCAAGAAAGACCATTATGTTTTTTGAATATTTTTAATTGGTAATTATTTTATTAAAACATTTAAATTTTTTATGTATTGTGACAGAGGGTTCTTGTTAGCAGCTGCTGAAAGTAACTAATAAAGTAACTTAGTAATCTAACTTAGTTACTTTCCAAATCAAGTAATCAGTAACTTAACTAAGTTACTTTTCCCAAGGACTAATCAGTAACTTAACTAAGTTACTTTTTCAATGTAACTATGCCATCACTGTGGGCCACTCTGCTCAAAATGCCCGGGCCGATTTTTTGTCCCAGTCCAGCCCTGCCTGCTACTCACAATGATCATGCTAATTAAGAATAACTTACTAATTAAAAACTAACCTCAAATCAAAGTGAGTGATTACTCATTTTCACTGAAGAATGAAATCATTTGTTGTTGTTGTTGTTTTTTGCCATTAAATACAAATGTTTTAGATAGTAAGAATGGAATTTTATTTTAAGTTTAAAGAAACAATTATTATTATAGCCAATTACAGAATTTAGTTTAAGTTAACAGATTTGACTCACTAAGGAGTTACCCACAGTTTGACCTTCCCCAGACCACAAATGGCTCATGGGATCCAAAGGCCTTAGTTTTATTTGACAATTTGCAAGTTTTTGGTGTCCAGTTCTTCTCTCAAGGGACTCCGGATTTCCAGAGCTCCTTCGGGAGTTGCCAGTGATGCCAGTGAATCCCGCCTTGAAACGAGGTCCTGCTAGGGACGGCTGAAAACGAGGGTGAACGGGACCCCAACAGGTGGTGGAAAGGACGCGTCATCTTCTTCTTCTCGAGAGAAAAAGCAGCAGCTGTTACATCTGAGTGACCGGTGCTCCCCTGAAAAAGAAGTTTGGAACAATCGCTGAGCCAGATTTTGAGATGGATCTGGTCAGAGCAAAACTCTCCACTTTGTCAGGACATGTGGCTTGACTATACCCTATGCCACACACAATTCAGGTTTGCGACCTGCTACTGTGCCCGCAATTCATGCCTGAATGGACTAAACACCCAGGAACGGCAGCTGGACAAGACTACATGACACCACACTGTCTGAAGAAGTGAATGATGCCCTCCGCCCACAGGGCGCACACAAAGCTCTCCCCAAGAAGAAAAAGACCCGCACAGAAACTCACAGAAGAAAAAGACTTGAACAAAAGCTCTCCCCCAGAATGAAATGAACTTATTCCACAGACAAAAGCTTTCCCCCAAGCAGAACTGGACTGATCTCGTAAGCAAAAGCTTTCCCGCAGAAAAACTGGACTTATTCCACACACAAAGAACTCTTCCCCCCCCCCAGATGAAATGGACTTGTGCCCAACAAATTATGCCACAAACAAATCCCCAAGGAACAGAAAGAACTTGTTCTGAAAACGGGACCCTCCCCAGGAAAGACTCTGAACTCTCCCTTACCCTCCCTCACTAGAATAAGATGGATGCTGTGAAGAAGAATGTTTGATCCATTTCATTTTTTAAGTTCAAACCGGTTGTTTTCGCTTTCATGGGCAATAGTTGATATCAAAGAAGTTTCAAACCAACTGAAAGTTTATTTTATTGTCGTGCCCATAAAGGGCTATTTTGTTGTGTGTTTGAGAATTATTTCCCACATCTTTGAAAGTGTATAAGTTCCATTTAATTGTTTAACACAACAAATTAGATTGGTTCTTTTTTTGGTTAAAACAAATTAGATTGGTTCTTTTATAAAACAAATTAAATAGCTTATTTCTTTTATTTGTTTAACACAAATAGATTAGTTCTTTATATATGTTTCTTCTCAAAAGTTCTATTTCTTTGGAAAAACTTGGTTTTTGTGGGTAAATAGACTAATCCATGCTAAATATATTATTCCTTTTAAAACTTTTGACATAAGCCATGAAGTGAGACCATACTCACTGCAAAATTCTCCTCAAATCTTTATTTCTCTCAAACATTGAAATAAGTCATGAAATATGACAATCAACAGAGTTCTCCAAAACTTTATAATCTCTCAAACCATCCTAAAAAGGTGATCCTGCGTGGTCAGGGCGTTACTGTAGAGGCAACAGGACGGTCGGTATGTGTTTTTTTGCCCCTAATTCGAATTAGGCCTCGGGGTCGTTTTCCATACCACTCACATAATTGATAATGATCAGTTTATATATGATAAAGAGGATGGGATGATGGAGATATTCAATATTTATCATCTAAAACTAATTACTCTGACCCAATAATTATAACCCAGCTCACTTATATCAAATATTCTCTGTTCCCTTTAAACACTTATATTTGATAGTACAAACATGTTGTTTGCTTTTCTCCTTGATACAGAAAAGACAGTCTTCTAGCCTTGACAATGTTTGGATTAGATGTTCTTGTAGGATCAGAACCACGACTTGTTTGTTTTATCTGTAAGACGTCAGAGCTTGTCAAACTCCACCTGCTTCTTGTTTAAATAGCTTGTCATGTCCAGTACAATTCGGAATTGTGCTGGACAATGTATTTGAGACCAAACTAAGTTTCAAAAGACATTAAAAGCCCTTCCCCCTTGCAAGGTTGTTTGTCTGTTTTAACACTGTTCTCTTGTTTATCTTGTGTGGTTTTTATTAAGGTAACAGGGGTTTAAAATCCCCATCAATAATAATAATAATAATATAATAATGAATTCAATTTATAACTCACTTTTCATTAATGAAAATCTCAAAGTGCTACAAAGTGCAACAGAATTAAATGTCAATAAAACAAGTAAAACAAGTAAAATCAATAACAGTATCAACTAAGATCAAAAGTAGAATCATGAGGAGGTAGAGTATGCTCGGTTGAAAAGAAAGGTCTTCAAGCCGCTCTTAAAGTCAACCACAGACTGTGGGGCTCTCAGACAGTCAGGAAGAGAGTTCCACAGGCGGGGGCAGCCACACTGAAAGCCCGGTCTCCCATGGTCCTTAATTTGGTTCTCGGAATGTGAAGGAGATTACTGTTCTGTGACCGCAGCGACCGGGTGGATGAGTATGGAATAAGAATATCCTTCAGATAATCTGGTGAAGCTCCATGTAAGCATTGATGTGTAATGAGAGCAGTTTTGTACTGAATTCTGTAGGCGACAGGAAGCCAATGAAGGTTATGGAGAATGGGCGTAATATGTTCAAATTTACGAACTCTCAACAAGATCCTTGCTGCACTGTTTTGAATATATTGAAGTTTCTGAAGGTTTTTGCCAGGGATTCCAATAAACAGGGAGTTGCAGTAGTCGAGCCTGGAGGAGACAAAAGCATGGACGAGCTTCTCAGCATCGGAAAAAGTTAGGGATGGGCGAAGTCTGGAGATGTTTCGAAGATGGAAGAAGCAAGTTTTAAACAGAAGCTTAATGTGATTTTCAAATGTAAGATTGGAGTCCATTTTTATTCCAAGATTAGTAACAGAGGTGGAGAGGGGGATGTCTTGTCCAGAAAAGGAAAGTCTTGTTATAGGAGATGTTTGTACCTGGTGAGGGGTGCCAATCAGTATGGCCTCAGTCTTGGAGCAGTTTAATTGAAGAAAGTTCTGATTCATCCATGCCCTAATTGCCTCCAGGCAGGCAGAGAGGGCAGTGAGTGAAGATGGAGATGACAAGGTGGAAGATGAGGATGCTCCAGTCCTGATGTAAAGCTGTGTATCGTCGGCATAACAGTGAAAAGAAATGTTGAACTGATTAATAATTTGACCTAAAGGCAGCATGTAAAGGGAAAACAGCAGGGGCCCCAGAACCGACCCCTGAGGGACACCACAGGAGACACAGACTGTCTGGGACGTGGCGTTGCCAAGACTAACACATTCCAGCCTATTGGAGAGGAAAGATTTGAACCAGTCCAGGACGGTGTCGCAGAGACCGACCTCCACATGAAGACGGTGGAGGAGGATACTATGGTCCACAGTGTCGAAGGCTGCAGTGAGGTCAAGGAGGACAAGGATGGAGGGAGAGCCAGTGTCAGCAGCCAAGAGGACATCATTGGTAACCCTCAGCAATGCAGTCTCTGTACTGTGAGCTGCCCTGAATCCAGACTGGAACTTCTCATACAGGGAGTGTTGTTGTAGGTGGTCCTGCAGCTGAGCAGCAACAGCTTTTTCCAGCACTTTAGACAGAAAAGGGAGGTGTGAAATTGGGCGGTAATTAGAAAAAATGTCGGGATCCAAATTAGATTTTTTCAGAAGAGGCCTAATGATGGCAGTTTTTAGAGGCAGTGGAACATGACCAGATTGTAGAGACTGATTTATTATTTGAGTGATTAGTGGGCCTATTGCAGAGTGATTGGTTTTTATGAGAGACGAGGGGAAAGGATCCAGGGCGCAGGATGAAGGCTTCATTTTCTTGATGATGGCCTCCACCTCACTCTGAACAACTTCGTCAAAGCTGTTTAGGGTCCCAGAATGCAGACGGGTAGGTGGCACACTGAGAACAGGGAGGTTGTGGAGCTGAGATCTGATAGTGTCAACTTTGGTTTTAAAAGACGAAAGAAACAGGTCGCATTTTTGAGCAGAGTCCTCAAGAGTTTGTTTAATGGGATTAAGCAGACGAGTTATTGTGGAGAAGAGCTGTTTAGAGTTTCCAGGGCAGGTGTTGATGATGTTAGAATAATATTTGGAGCGTGCTTCTTTAAGAGAATAGGCGTACGCTTTCTGATGTTCTTTATATGCCTGCTTATGCACAGAGAGACCAGATGATTTTACACGTCTCTCAATAGCACGGCCAGTTGCCTTCATCTTGCGCAGCTCATCAGTGTACCAAGGGGCTGAACGCGAGAAAGACACCAGTCTTGTCTTCAAGGGGGCGTGTAGGTCCAGGAGCTCCCGAAGAGATTGGTTGTAGTAATCCACAGAGTCATCTGCAGAAGGATGATTGACAGCGGTCAGGGTGTGAAGATCAGCAGACAGAACATCAAGGGAAATGTTTTTAAGGTCACGGAACTGGATGGGTCGTTTTGGGTTTGAAGCAGGCGAAGATGAAGGC
Source organism: Garcialebias charrua (assembly GCA_038048925.1). NCBI lineage: Eukaryota > Metazoa > Chordata > Actinopteri > Cyprinodontiformes > Rivulidae > Garcialebias > Garcialebias charrua. The sequence goes on from JBBPBX010056643.1 coordinate 10,597, forward strand.
ACTTCCAGGGAGATGACCCTGTGGTCTGAGACACCCAGGTCATATACAGATAAGTTATTGATGAGTACAGTGTCTGTAATCACCAAATCCAGAGTATGCCCCCTGCTGTGCGTAGGGGCGTCAACATGTTGAGTGAGATTAAGAGAGTCCAAAAGAGACTTAAAATCTGTTGCCAGAGGTGAAGAAGAATTGTCCACGTGGATATTTAAGTCGCCAAGAAAAATAGTCTTCACAGGGGAGGTGCAGAAAAAAGTGAGGAGGTCATGCATCTCTGAGTTAAATGAAACATGCGGTTTGGGAGGTCTATAAATTAATATAACATTCATCAGGAGTGGGGCTTTGAAGCTGAAAGCCAGACATTCAAAAGAAGAAAAGTCCTGAGAAGACAGATGAGACAATTTTAAATTACTGCGATAAATTACCGCCAGACCACCACCGCGGCCAGTGCTGCGGGCTCTCTGCAGATAACTGTATCCAGAGGGACACGCCTCATTCAGAGAACTGAACACATCTGGTTGGTGCCAAGTCTCTGTAAGACACATGAGGTCCAAGTCCTTCTCCAGAATGTGATCATGAATTAAACATGACTTGTTGGATAGTGACTGCACATTGAAAAGTTCTAATTTAATACCAGTTGGAATAGGAGCTTTTTGAACCGGTTTAAGCAGACTGAAGTCCACTCCACGTTTTCCTCGCCACTTCGTGTGCAATGGACTACAAGGACTACAAGGGCCTACAGACGCAGCGTTCCAATGACGACGTCGAGGTGCGATGCGTGCGACACGTCTTTCAGCCCAGACAGCACTAATCGAATCCGAGTTCGCTTGAGAATAAACGGTTTTCTTTCGAGAGCTTCTATGGATGTAACGAGGTCTACGCAGAAGTCCCAGTTGTTTGATGGTGGAAATAGAAAGAGGAATGGAGCAGTTGTTAAGTTCAAACAACTGCGAAGCCGAGTACGTCAACATCCACGAGCCGGTGGAGGCTAGCACAGAGCTAGCCGCTAGCAGCAGGCCCACGGCTCCGAGAAAGATATACAAGAAGCAGAGAGATGTAACTCGAACGAGCATTACCTTGAAGGAGTACAGGAGAGAGTCCAGAACAGTCCAGAGGACACAGGAAGTTGAGAGAGGCAGCAGGTAAGCGAACAATAAGTGCAGCTACGTGGTTCTCGAAGCTAAATTCGTGTTGAAGCTAGCGGGAGCTAGCAGCTCCTACTATTAAAATTCCGGTTAGACTAGTAAAGTTTTCTATCTAATGACTCCAGCAAACAAGTCAAATCTTGGCTTCGCCACGATCTCCCATCCTGAGCAAGCACAATGGCATCAGTGGAAAGGAAAAACTCCCTTTTAGAAGGAAGAAACCTCTAGCAGACCTAGGCTCAGGACAAGCGGCCAACTGCTTTGACCGGCAACTTACAATGTTTGCAGATCTACAACGCAGTCAGAAAAGACAGTTGCTCTAAAACTTAATCACAGAAAGGTAGAAAGGTAAAAATGCCCGTGCCCGTTCACACAGGTGCTGTACACAGGCTCACGCCTGTCGCACTCTGCGTTCAAGAAAGGTAGAAAAGTAGAAATATCCGCGTCTGTTCACACAAGTGCTGTACACAGGCTCACGCCTGTCTCACTCTGCGTTCAAGAAAGGTAGAAAGGAAGAAATTTCCGCGTCCGCTCGCACAGGTGCTGTACACAGGCTTGCGCCTGTCGCACTCTGTCGCACTCTGTGTTCCAGAAAGGTAGAAAGGTAGAAATGTCCAACAAGGCTCGGTGAAAAAAATAGCAGAAAGTAACAAAAAAGGCTCAAGGAGCAAAAAGTACGAGGAGCAGCAGCAGCCAAGGTGCGCCCGCATCCGCTCACAGGTGCCCGCGTCCACTCACATAATGCTTAGCAGTATTTTAGTTTTCAAAACTAAAATACTGCTAAGCATTATGGGAAAAACAACAAAATCCACTGCCTTACTGGTTAAGGGGAGTGGCTGTGTTGTCTTTCCCATCATGCTTAGCTTTTTTTAGTTTTCCAACTGAACCATGAGTAAGAAGGACGTGTGTGGTGAAGACCTGCCTCCTGTTTGCTGTTAAAGTTTGTGAGGTTCCTGTGGTAAGGCTCAGAGAGTCTTCATTGGATGTCTCACACCATGTTGAAATAAATATTCTCAATTCAAAAGCTTCATTATACAGATTCGTATACCTGAATGGTATCGGATCGGAAAAGTATCGGTATCGGTCGAGACCCAGTTGTTGAGTATCGGATCGGATCGGAAGTGAGAAATGTGGAACGGTGCATCCCTACTGAGAAGCTGCGAGTTTTGTAAACGAGCAGATCTCCTGACCCCAATCCGTTTCCTGGATGGGTCTAGTTTACTGGTCCTTGGCCTTAACAGAATGTTGGAGCTAGACAAACCGCCCAGGGTCTGTGTTTCACTCGTTGTGGGGATATTGTTTAAGAGCAGAGATGAACCAGCACAGTGAGAAAGGTCACGTGCTGCTGGATCACTGCTTGGACATTGCGTGTCGCCCATTAATGATAAGGGGACAGCTGCAACGTGAGAACGTGGAGATGATTCTTTGTTCTTGGCAGACTTTAAATTGTTTGGTGACAGAGAGCCCAGTTCCCTTCGAATAACAGGAAGAGAAATCTGATTCAGCCCTGATTTGTTTACACACACAACAGTTTGATCACAATTGCCTTTGTGAACGTGTGAAGCTTGTGGTTTCCTGTGGGCTTCTGCCGTGGCCCCCCGTCATTAGATTCTGTCGGCGCGCATCCCTGAGGCGTGGACATGTCACGTGTTTGCTTGGTTAGTGTATTGTCCGCCCCGTCGTTCACAATGGAGCGGGGGCTGGAGCACGTGACCCCCCCTCACCTGTCTCCGTGAGGGGTGGGGGACCTACTTGCAGACGCCTCTGTGCCTGTCCACTACAGACGGAGCAGAGGTACCCTGCTGGGGCTCATTGATTAGGCTAACACCCCGTGAGCCGTGAGGGATGGGGGGAGATGGCCCCCTCCCTTTATGATGGCTGGCAGGCCAGCGGAACCCGTTCTGCTGAAGTTATTTGTGTTTGTTGTTATTTTTTTAGTTTTTTTGAGAGTCAATAAAACAGAGAGGGGCTGTTTTTTGAGCTTTATTCGTGCTTATGTGTAATGACATATATGACTTTATGTCACTCACTCAGGAAAAACATGATTTGTGCATGCAACAGAGTTACCAGCTTTTTGTACCGTGCTACAACTAAAGTCTGGACATGAAGAGATCATTTCCTTTACCGCGTGGGCGGGTGATCGTGTAAAGTCAAGACGTGAACCTGGTTCATCAGGCACGGTTTTGTCTGGTGTCCCGGTTCGCCGAGGAGGCCTTGTGTCTGACCGCCTGGTGGGGGACAAACCTGTTTTTGCTCCATGCGTGTTCGGTCCGAGGTGGGCCCGGGCAGTGGTCTCTGCCGGTGCTCGTCCTCGTACGCCGGCCGCTTTTGCGGTGGGGCACGCATTGCTGAGCGGTGTCGAGGCTACGCAGGTCTGCCCCCAGCAGACTCCCTGGGGGGGGGGAGTTCTCCTGGGAATGCCCACCCGGAGAGCTTCAGCCTGTTTGCGCCTCTGGTCCAGCTTGGTCTGAATTCGATCCAGAGCTTTCCCAAACAATCCCGTCGGTTCTATCGAGTGGTGGAGAAAAGGCACCTTTTGTCCCTCGGGGAGATCAGTTAAAGTCATCCACAGATGGCGTATCGCGATGACCACTTCTGCCATGCCTCTGCCTTGAGCAACAGCGGCTGTTCCCATCATGCGGAGCACAAAGTATGTTGCCCTGCGGGCCTCATCCAGCAAGTCAGCGGCAGCTTGCTTGTTCGTCATTACCTGGAGCTGTTGCAGTTTTTCAGCCAGGTAAGCCGGCATCAACGCGGACGCGTTAATCGCGTGCGCCACGAGTCCCTGAGCTCTGTAGCATTTCTCGAGCAGAGAAGCTGAAGCTCGATAAGCTTTGCTGGGAAGAGTTGGTTTTGTCCTGGATGACTTGGGAGCCAGGTGAGACAGCAGTGTGTCCTCATTTTGAGGCACGTTGGCTATTCCCTGCTCATCCATCCCGTCCACGTCGAGAAACTGCGAGAGTGGTAACAGCATGGGAGCTCGGGGCTGAGCCCAGGTGCGAGTCAGTTCTGTGAGGAAGTCCAGGAACACGGGCATCCTTTGCCTCGTGGCGGCCTGCTGCTTTGAGTAAAAATAGTTTCCTGCCAGCCTCGTGACCTGTTGACGAGGCGGAGGCTCTGGCCATGGGATGTGCAACGCGTCCGTTGCTCTGTGACACAGGTCGAACAGAGCAGGGATGGAAAAGTCAGTCTCCGGGAGCACAGGTACCGGGGTTTGGGAGAGGTCTTCTCCCTGTTCCTCGTATTCGACGTCTGCGTCCTCCGCGGAAAATTCGCCTGAGGCTGAAATCGAGATCTCGTCCTCGTTCATCATGCCTTGAGTGTCGAATTCGACTGTTAAGTCCACCATAGGAGCCAGCACGTCAGGGCTGTCTCCCCATTCGACTCGTGTGCTATCGTGCAGAGCCATGTTCTCGAGCTCCGGCGTGGGAGTGAGGGGCTCGATGGTGTCTGGATCCGCTGGCGCTGCTGGTGCGCCCATGGCCTTGGCGACGAGGTCAGCCCAGTGCCGTAGCACCGCCTCCAGCATCTGGCTGCAGTGTGGGCAAAAGTCGGGCGCATCCAGCGCCATTTTTGCGTGTAACATTCCCAAGCAGACGGGACAGGCCTCATGGGTGTGCGTCGCTGCGAGGGAGAAACCGCATCCGCTAGGACAGGCGCATGAGGTTGGGCTCGCTGTCCTGCTGGTTTTCCTTGGAAGTCTTGTCTTTCGCTTTCCTTTCTTCTGAGGCATGTCCTAGATAAGGCGAGCAAGTCCTTCCAGAATCCTTTTTCTTTTAATTTGAGACGTCTCCTCCGTCGCGTCGCTTTCGCTGGCTAGCCCGCTACAAGTTAGCAGGGGTAGCGGTTGTGGCGCAGTTAGCGCCGTCGAGCGAGGCAGTCTGCGGAGAGAGGAGAAGAAAATACTTTGGAGTTAAGAGAAAATGTGCTGGACTAGCTTTCGCTAGTCTGGCAGTATGCAGGAATAATTCTCTGTACGCTCTGTGTAGGGAGCAAGCTCACCTCTGGTTGAGCGATGAAGCAACAGAGAAGTCCCGCGAAGAGAGGTAGTTCAGGTTTAAGCGAGGTGAAGGGCAAAAAAGAGAAAGATGGATGGGCGTCAGCGGCTTAAATACCCAGAGGGCGGAGCCTCTGGCGCAATGCCAGAGGCATTGCCTACAATGCAACGCAACAAGTTAAAACAAAGATTTCAAAGTAGCGAAACAGACTATTATAGATAGATTATAAAGTGTAAGAGTGGCACTTGTTGCAGTTTCCAAGATGGCTGCCAATCATCCACAGCTGACGGTCATCCACCTGATGAGCTCCATACTTAAGGCTGCATTCAAGTTCTACTCTTCACTGGAGCATTGATGTCTATGCATGGTATTTATGCTTCTAGCCAGGTTGTGAGTATTTTGAGAGACACTTACCGTATTTTACGGAATATCCACCTTATTCCTAGCCCCCATGATGCCTTGCACAAATTATGGGAACGACTTCCGCCGGAAGTCAGAACCGGCACTTTTTTTACATGCTAGCAACGCGCTAACCGGTTTTCGTCAGAGGATTTAGGTCATAAAATATGTGGGAACACGAACGATCACAACTCAAATGTGGAGATATTGTTTTACTGCTACCTACAGCTATTGAGGGGTGGGAGGACGACTTGAAGAAGTGGCCGAAAATAACGTACACTAGCATATTTAGCTACTAGCATATTTAGCTACTTTGTTGACTGTTGCTTCAGATGGCGAAGCGATGAGCAATCTGAAAAGCTCTGAAGCTTATCAGTATCTTCACAGTAACAAGGTTGCTCCTGTTATGTTAAGAGAGGTGGGACACGATCTTATTTACCTTAAGGCAAACATAGAGCCCAGCCAAAGCCTTAAAAATCCACATCGCCAAGCCTGTGTTTTGGTTTCAGCAACACCAACTGAGCACTTGGAGCTTGACATTTCTTTTGACAAAGAATTTACTGATTCACAAATGAAGCACCTTGAGAACTTCCAACACTAGTTGATGAATTTGTTGCAAAGAAAATTCATCTCTGCCCAAAATACCTAGATCTCTTAAAAATACAGTAAATGAAAACAAATAATGAAATAGACAGGAAACGATCTTTAAAAACTTGATAATGAAAAACGTGACATTTACATAGAAACAGTAGTTCATAGCAAAGAAAATTTATCTCTGCCCAAAATACCTGGATCTCTTAAAAAAACAGTAAACGAAAACAATGAAATAGACAGGAAACGATCTTTAAAAACCTGATAATGAAAAAAAGTGACATTTAGATAGAAACAGTAGTTTAATCCAAAATTAACTGATATATTGCACACAAAAACTAACCTTGTAAGAAGGTTAACAGTCAACTATTGTACATAACAAATGAATCATTTTAGCAAATACTTTTCTAATGTAATATAGTTAACATTGCATCCTTTAAAAAACATGTTAAGAGTTGTGTTACAACGTTTACAGCAAGTACAGCCGTACATGTTTGATAATTTTTTTTACATTTAATGTCTTCTCACTTGAAATAAGCTGGCATCCTTTGCGTGTGAATGCTGGAATGATTAGATTGACACCACGCTCTTCCAGCAGGTCCCTCACTGTGAAACCACGATCACCTATCACCTGATCTCCAGCACGCAGATAGTCCAGAAACCCAGAGTTCTGTGTTATATACCTGTCACTGCATTTACCGCCATGAGCATCTGAAATAAACATGATTAGTCCGGAGGGAGAAACTGCCAATAAATATTTCACAGTGTTATTTGCATAGTAGTGACTGTATGATTCACTTCTAGTTTTTAGCTTTCTGCAAAACTGTCTATGTGCAGTCAATGACAGGTTGTGTTTGAAAAGTGCTCTTTAAAAAGCTGTTGGCAATGTTGCTGTAATTGTTTCACAGGGCAACCATAGAATAAGGTCCTTGGTTTGTTCTGACATTATGTCAATCCACATTCCAACAGTCTTACTGACCTGACCCCGTGAGATTTTGAACCGCTGTGCTAAATCAGCAATGACAAAGTTCTGTCTTAGCTTCATCAAAGTAATTAGAATTTGGTCAACCACAGGCATTGTTGAGGAAGCAGGAGCAAATGGCTTAAGGCAAGACACAAGTGTACGAAACTCAGTGAGTGGGATCCCTGTGTACAGAAGAGAGTCCTCATCAGTCTGCAAAATACTGTCAGCAGCAGAATCCGGTATTGCTGGAGATGATGCACTCATGCTGCATGTGACTGTGGGCCCTTTGGAATAGGAGTGGTCCTCCATCCCTGGGCATGACCACTGTGTTTGGGCATCACAAGAGGTTGTTGGTGGTGTTGAGCACAGCTCCACACTCTGTCAAGCCCATCTGAAAGTAAAAGTACAGTATACAAACATTAGGGTTCATTTATGAACACACACACAAACACACACACCTAGATTATATATATATAAATAAACGCACGCACACACACACACACCTATATTATATATATAAATAAACGCACACACACACACCTATATTATATATATACAGTATATAAATAAACACACACACACAATAACACCTAGATAATATAT
>JBBPBX010056644.1:0-22696 GCA_038048925.1 Garcialebias charrua
CAATATCTTATTCACATCCATATACTGTATATATATATTATCCTCTGTACCAAAATGTTTATCACAAACAACTTCCTATCAGTAGAATCCACTGCTAGGCTGCTCTGATACCCCTTAACTAAGGTGCAGCTAATTATATTCTCTAAGAATCAAAATTGATAAAACTAAATTATATATATGGAAAAGTAGTGAAAACCCTATAATTTTTACAAAAATCTATGAACGCACAACTATTGAACTGCACATTCACAAGGCACAAACATATATATTCTCATTAATCTGTCTGAGACATTCACATTCTGTCTGACTCATTCATCTCAACAACCTTCAATCCTCACATTCATTCTTCACAGGCGTAAGAATAATCATATGTAACTTCAACATACGGTGTAAACAACAATTGAGAGGTTTCAACAAATATTGAGAAATCCTTGGCATTTAATATTAGTTGGTTAGTTAATGTGATTAGTTCTGCTCTGCTGCATGTTCCACACCTTTACCTGTAGGATAAAAAATGGTGCAGGGAAATAGATCTTCCCTTCATTGTTCACACTGCAACATTAAACATTCATTCAACATTAATTAATCCGCTGAAAAAGGGGAGGAATGTAAACCCAGTTATGGTAAGTTTTTTCTGCTTGCCCATCACAGCTGTGGAATCAAGTGATTGTAAAGTGCATTTCCCCTTTTCAAATATAAATTATTCACAATTTTCATCAGAAGTCCAGTCGATTTTACCTGTAATAAGGAATAAAAAGTCAGCACCAGACTGTATGAAATACCCCAAACATTCTTGCCCAAGAGGTGGATTTAACAGAATCTTGTTGATCAATTATTATCCAACAACCTGCTTTGAGACACTCAGTAAAAATTTTATATAACTGTATGATTGACAAGCGTTCCTGTAATGGCTGTGAAATTAAACTGCAGGAAATTAACTACCACGGATCTCTTTGATCTGCTAATGTCAGAGTCTGGGTGTACCTGAATCTGAACATCTGCAACCTCTGTTCCACCTTCCCCTCTTCTGAGCAAGAAGTTAGGGTCCTCATCACCAGATCTGTTGACATTGTCGTGAACAACTTCAAGGGAGCCTGTCTTAGCTTTCGATGCAACCCACAGAGTGAGTCCTGTAATCAAAATCAAAATAATCCCCAAAATGGTTATTACACTTAACCTAACCGCTAGGAAATTCATTCTTCCTGTAACAATTATGTACAACAAACAATGTCCCCTTTTTATGTAATGTTATTTTAAGTCTGTTTTGAGTTTTTCCTCAAGTTGTATCGGGCCCTGGAACTGGTCGATCTACGTTCCCAATGGAGGTTGGGAGGTTCAGCGTCACTCTGTAAAGATGTAACTCCCAGCTCCTCAGACACACCCAGTCCTTAAGATGCGCCCAGCCCCTCAGACGCGCTCAGCTCAGCCAAGTCGTCTCGTACCTGCTGTACAATACATTGAGAAGGGTCAGAATTTGATCTTATTGTGCACTTTCATACATCAAAACGTGTAGTCTCTCAGTCAGCTTCCCTCTTTGAAACAAGACGGCATTCACAAATCCGTCTTTTTCATCCACTACCAAGTGAAATGGCAAGGAGTAATCTGGACACTGCAGAGAGCACGCATCAAACAAAGCTTGTTTAATCTCCACAAATGCCCTGTCAGCTTCCTCCGTCCACTGCAGTGGGGACACAAAATTTTTATATCCCACAGCCGAAATGAGGTTCCGCAGAGGAGCCACCTTACGGCTGAAATCAGGAATGAAGTTCTTACTGTAATTGATCAGCCCCAAAAATTTTAACATCATCCTAACATTTGCTGGTTTAGAATGATTTAAAATGGAGCTTTTCTGAGATGGCGTCAGTTGCAGGCCAGAGCCAGAGATGAGCCTACCCAAAAACTGAACTTTTGAACGACCTACCTGCAATTTGTGTTTTGACACTTTAAAACCACACTGAGCTAGATGTCGAAGCACAGTTTCAGATGCCTGCATAATAGCTTCTGAAGTCGGAGCCGCTATCAGAATATCATCGACGTATTGGATTAAAACCACTCCTGGTGGCAAAGGCAAATCAGTAAGGACTTGCTTCAACACATGATTGAACAAAAAGGGTGAATCCACGAAACCCTGAGGTATGGTAATCTATTATACGTGAATTGTGTCCCCTTAAAGGTAAATGCAAACAGATCTCCTGATCCAACGTTCAGAGGCACACAAAAGAACGTATTCGCCAGGTCAATACAAGTAAAAAACTTGTGTTCAGGCTGAATAGCATTCATCATAACATAAGGATTCGGAGTTCCATAATTAGATGGAACAACAACCTTATTTATAGGCCTCAAATCATGGACTAAACGGTAATGAGATTTATCAGCTTTTGGTACCGGGTGTAGAGGTGTGTTCCAGCTCGAAACAGTAGGCTGCAACACACCAGCTTCCAGCAAACCCTTAATAGTTTGCTCTATACCGTCAATCTGCTCCTGTCGGAGTCGATATTGATGTTTATAGATTGGAATCGTGCCCGGCTTCAGAACGATCGAGACAGGTTTGACATTCAGCAGGCCCACATCTGTAGAACTCCTGGCCCAAAGTGTATCAGGCAAACTGGCTAACAGTTTGTCCGTATCAACATGGTCTGTGTTTTCTCCGCCATGTGATCTAGGCAGAGAATGTTTCTCAGGTAACAATAATGTGAATGATCTGTGTGTGATCCTGTAAGTATCAGTTTCTGGAGAATAGTGTAAGTGTGGATTTTGTGTAGGCACCCATTCCCTTACAGCAAGACAGCGTCTCATCACAGGACCTAAATTCTTCGCATCAGCACCAGACACAACCATCAATGACACATGTGGAGCTGATACATCGCCAAGCATATACAGTTGCAGTAACGTTGCAGGCAACTTCACACCTGCCACCACTCCCTCCGGGGCCACATAAATGTCCATGATTTCAGCCACTGGAAATTCACCAGTCTCTTGACAATGTTCAAGCAGTCCTGTCCAGAGCACATCGTAGTCTCCATCACCACAAAGGTCATAGTTCAGCGTGCAATGTGCCACATCAGGAAGCGTGTCATAAGATCTTATGACATTAATCCAGGCGTTCCAGCTCTGCAGTGTGTCGTACAAGAGCGTTGTTGTAAAGTCAGGGACTGCACCCCACCAAACTTCAGCTTGAAATTCAGCTGGACCAGACTCAGCAGAAGTCCCTTGGACCTGGAGCATCTGATGAATAGAGCTTTTTACTGTAGCACAGTACTGAACAGTTCCATCAGGAAAACTCAGCTGGACGTTGTCAGGACTCATCATCAAAGTCACGTTCTGATCACACAGAATGTCTCGTCCAATCAAGTTCAATGGACATGTGTCAGAAATCAGGAAGGAGTGTTCAAAGCGCAGATTATTCCACACGAGAGCGGCCACTCCTCTGGCTTGCCCGATAATCCAACAACAGGTACGGTATTCTTTGATCGTGGGAGTGACGTGTCAACTGACGAATACCTGGCGCCTGTATCAACCATACACATGTGATTTCGGCCGATAATGGTTAGCGAGACCAAAAGGCTCTAAATACAAGACGCCACCTACTGCCGGCCCAGGGTACCCCTATTGAATAGGATATTGGCCTGGGGCCTGAGTACTGGCTCCCAGCAAAGGGCCATGTAGAGTTTGATCAGGTGGTGGTGGATATACGTCATGTGGATAGTGAGCTGGCGTCATCTCCTGTCTCGATAAATCCTGTTTGGTCGGACATTGAAAATACCAGTGCCCCACCCCGTTACATCTGCGGCACCTGTCCGTGGGTTGAGGGTTGCCCCTCAGACGTTTGTTACGACCTCTGCGCCAGGATGTGGATGGGCCCAGAGGTCTCTGTTGATATGAATTATCAGATGATGTAGAAGGACCCTGAACCTGGGGCATCTGAATCGCATTCACCTTTGTGACATTAAGTTTGTCACGTATGTCTTTCAATTGGGCCTTAGCTAATTGAGTTTCAAGGGATTTCAATTCCCTGTCATCAGACTCCCTCTTATCAAAAGATTGATCAATAAAATGAACAATGTGGGCTGCCCATAAATCATAATCCATCTTTGTCAGGCCAACAACAGACGCCAAGCTCTTCTTAACATCATCAGACAGAGAGCTCTCTACAGCTCCTCTGAACAACAGTTGAGTCGTAGGATCAATCGTTGGATCATTTCCAGTTCTATTTTCCCACAAGAGCTTAACTCTAGATAAGTAGGTTGTGCCCCGTTCTGTAACAGCCGGAGGAATCTCACACAAGTCTGAAGATTTCATAGACGTCAGATATTTCTCTCGTATAATTGGCCACAAAATCTGAACGTGGTCATGTAGGGTGTCACTGTCTGGGTCTAATTTAGTCCCAGCAGCCTGTTCTATTTCAGTCAAACTACCAAACGACGTGCATGCTGTGAAAACCCTCCTCCAATCACCCAGACATCAATGTATGTACATGGTCTTGCACCACGTTCCTATTTTCAGCTGATCTTGTCTGTAAAATACCTCCTGTAAGGAGAACCAAGTCTGAGCTGGACCCTGTGTATCCAAAACCAGAACCCAGAGAGAGCTCAGCCAGATTTATGGGTGTGCGCTCCGACAAAGGCATCTGATTGTGTGGAGAAAGGCCCACAGGTGCATACGGGTAAGGACGAGGAGGAGGAGGGGGAGCGGGGCAAAGAGGAGGAGGGGGGGAGCACAAGGCCGTTGAGCTTCAAGGCATGTCTCCGTTCTGCCAGTCATAGATATAATGACCACAACGTGCGCCTTTTTATCCTCCATGTTTTCATAAAATAGCACTAACAGTCATAGCAACAATAAAAAAAAATAAAAAATACAACAACCCAACCGTGAACTATCAATTAACTAACTACTTTACTGTAGAGTCTTTCCAACAGCAGCGCTGAACTTAAACTAACAAAACAAACAGTAACTCTGAGCCGTTCCCTGGACCAGAACTTACAGAACGGTCTTGTATGTTTTGTTATAACCGTTAAAGCTTAACTGCTCTTATTCAGAGATGTCTGTGATAAGGGCTAAGACCACATTCAGAAATATGCTCATATGCTATCCCTGTGTGTGTTTATGGACCCTATGTGCTTTTCACTTTACTTACATGTACGAAACCCGCCAAAAAATGCACATTCAAATGAAATACTAACAGTAGTTCACGTTATTTTCAGGTTAAATGCTAACACAAACGACCGTAGCTAGACTACGGTGTAATTTTGCCCACCCGTAGACAGAACAGTTTACAGCCAAGGTAAATTTAGCGTTTTCAATAGCAGACATTTAGTTATAAACGGAAGCTCTGCTCACCTGAATGAAGAAGGCGCCAGTTGGCTGCAACTTGCTCCGCCACTCGTGGGGGAAACCCCCAAACGGCTTCCGTTTCAGGCGAAACTGCAAACTTCTCAACGTCGGGATCACCAAATTGTTGCGGTTCAAAAGTTGAAGGAAGGCTCTGAAACGAATGTGCAAGTTATGCAGGTTTATTGTACATAATAAGAATAAACCTTACAGCAATTTAACAGACCTCACTCCAAGCACAGTCCAAACACACACACATCTTCGAAGGCGGATCACGGTTATAAAAACCCCGGATGTCGTCATCGCCTCGTGGGACCAATCCTGGAACCGAACCACCTTGGAACCGCCCTAGGACTTCCCTACTCTGTACGTGATCCGCCTCTCAGCCAACAAGCTACCAGCTCTGTATGTCAATCATCCAGTGTTATGTCTGTTGTATGGTGCAGGCGTGTAACTGAAAAACTCTTCCCTATTGAAAATAAAACCCGTAAATAAAGGTTCCATCTTGAATATATTTTCACATTATATGGTGGAATTAAGTGAACATAAATCATAACACATAATATGTGTGATTCAGGTGTAATTCTGATATACAGGTAACCCCCGACCTACGAACGAGTTTGGGACCTAAGAACCGTTCGCAGCTCGATCCGTTCGTAGGTAGGGGGTGAAAATTATATATTTTTTTTAATTCATTCATTCATTCATTCAACCTTTATTTATCATGCTAACGGAGCGCGCGCACACATTTAAGCATGTACAGTAGTGTACTGTAATGTTAAACATTGCTATTCACATTTACAGAATAAATAAAAATATATTTTCTTACTTTGAGATGGTCATAGCCGACATCTTAGGTTGCCATGCGTTGTTGTTATCAGGCCGAGCAGCGCGACGAGCAAACCACGGGAGCTGCTCGAGGCCTGTGTTAGCTCTCGAGGCCTGTGTTAGCTTCTGCTAGCCAGGCCATGAGCTGGTGTTGGAGCGGCGGTGCGGCCCAATCGGCCATCAATCTGCAGCTGCTTCTCCGCCTGAGACGTCCACAGAGCTCACAGAGCGATTCCAGATAGTAATTAATCCATATGAGGCAATCCTGATCAACAAGTCTTCCAAACCTTGCTGCCTGTAGCCGTGACTAACCCTAAGATGGCTGGCCTCCGGTGACTGGCGACCTTCTTCCTGTTATGACCGACCTTCTTCCTGTTATGACCGGAAGTTGCACAATTATTGCGCAATCATGACAAAAATGATCAGAAATGATCATTTTTTATCATAATTATTATTTATAAAGCCTTTAAAACAACCACAGCTGCAACAAAGTGATGTACACATGAAATTAAGAACATTTAAACACAAAAAAATAATATATATATATATATTTTTTTTTAATACAGTAATTTCATATTTTTATTAAATATGATACGTTCGTAGGTCCCGTGGTTCGCAGGTCGATGGGGTCGTAGGTCGGGGGTTTGCTGTACATATATTTCAATCTCAAATGATAACTTGTACTGAGTTGCATAAAGTCCTCCTAGAATATAATGACCTCGACCCAGCAATGACGTACATAATTAGTTGAAATATTGTAAATTAAAATGGCACAAAATGTAATATTTAACAGCAAATGTCAGTTTGGGGCTTTTCAAATGCCGGAACCAGATTAAAATGTTAAAACTTAACTTGTTCTCACTCATCACAAGCTGTACTTCTGTAGATACTAGGGGTGTAACGGTACGCTAAAATCACATTTCGGTTCGGTTCAATTACAAGGAGGGCTCGGTTCGGTTTTTTTTCGGTACAAAAAAAATTAAATTAAAATAAAGACTTATACAACATTTATTTTGAAAATGCCAAGTAAACAATATGTTTATATAAAAATAAATAAAAGTGACCCATTTGGATGACATTTAATAATAATAATAATAATAATAATAATAATGAATTCAATTTATAACGCACTTTTCATTAATGAAAATCTGAAAGTGCTACAAGGTGCAACAGAATTAAATGTCAATAAAACAAATAATAAAACAATTAAAATCAATAACAGTATCAGCTAAGATCAAAAGTAGAATCAAATATATTAAAATAAAAGGCATTCTTTACAATAAATAAATACTAACAATAATAAAAATCTTAATAAGTACAATAACAGTCAGAACCAGAACCATAAGCAGCAACAGACTGTTTACAATCTAACTAATCAAGTTTAAAGTGTTTGTCCAAAAAGACCAACTTGTTCACATTTTCTGCCAAATGCACAAATCTAGTTACAGTGAATATCTCCAGTGCTGGAGGAAATCATCTCAATAACAACAGTAGCAGCAGTGTGGCTGTATTTGTCCTCATTGCTTACCTCTTCTTGGAACTGCTCCCCCAGGTGGGACAGGTGTCTGGGAGAGGACCAGACTTAGCTTTTTTAGATTTTTCTACCTGGATTATTGAGCATGCATCAGGGTGTCCCTGGAAAAGTTCAGAGCTCAGTCACACACTTCTACTGGAGGTGGTGGGGGAGGAAGTCAACTGCTAACTGTCTGGAAATAAATCACAGAGGAAAAAAAGAGTCAATAAGGTTATAAATTTAAAAAAGTTATATAGATAATAATATAATAAAACAATACCTCTTCTTGAACAGTTGTTATGAGGTGGTTATATCGCTCGGTCATCATCATCATCCTGGCAGGGCTTTAATCAGCTCCAGGGCTTGTTGACAACATCAGTTTTAGTTGTTTCATAAAGTGATGAACTTTTTTTATCTGAAGTCTTGACATGATGGATGTTGTAGAGCTCACGTGGAGCTCACAATCTTTAAAGCCTGCAGTGCACATATCAACAACATTCAGTCCAGAGCTTAAAAAAGTTCTACAGGTTGTGTTATTTATCTGGACTGTTTGAATTACCTGATGATGCTTGTTTAAATGCAGCTGCTGTTTGCAACAAGCTGCTGTTTTTTCTTTTAGAAGAGACGTTCACTTTGGGATGACGTTGTTTGAAGTCCGTTACCAAGTTAGACATGTTGAAAAAAAAAAAACGTGTTGCAGCTGCAGCTCTAATCTCGTGGCGGAGCGCTCCGCTCCTCTGCACGTCTGCACCAAACGTCCACACACAGCTTTGGGCTCGCGCTCGTCTTTAACGTTCCTAAACATGAGACCGCAGCGAGAAGCTAACCTGCTAAAAGTTGCGCGTGCGTCAAGATAATAGCGCCGTGTTGCAACACGCCTAGGAATTTTTAGTTCTGCGGCGCATACCCATACGGAAAAGATATATATAAATTTTATAAAGTTTTTATATGTTTTGTTTGAAACTTATATTTTTTGTATAATGCATTGAAACCAGGTATAAGATCCTTAGTAAATTTGTATAAAATGAAACATATATAATTTGTATACTTATAAGAACAATATATGACAGTAATTTCACATATAATATCCTTAGTAGGAAAATGTACTATTGAACTTACCGGTATATGGGGGTTAGAGCGAGGAGGTGTGGCCAGGACTGTGACATGCAGCTAGCATTAGCATAATGTATGCAACATGCTAGCTGCATGTCACGGTCCTGGCCACACCTCGTGACATGCTAGGTGGAGGACTTTTCACCCCCTCCTGAGTGGTAAATTGATATTAGCAACATAGGCTAATGTTCAAAGCAGTAACAATTGTCATATTTGTTAATGTTAAACTATCTCAAGTAAGACATATGTATCCAAATTATACTAAAGCAAAAATAACCTCTTTCAACAGGTGCACCTGTGGTCACTGCAGCTTCCTTTCCCCTATAGAAAACGTGTGTTGTAGGGAGACGCCAAAGGTATAACTATGGATTATTTAGCACTTCCTCAAGCCCTAATAAATACAATATACAGGGAACCCCCGACCTACGAACGAGTTTGGGACCTAAGAACCGTTCGCAGGTCGATCGGTTCGCAGGTGGGGGGTGAAAGTAGCGTCTCGTTCGTAGGTCGTTATTCTGTTCGTAGGTCGCGGAAATACCGCTAACGGACCGCCGCGCCCACATTTAACAGCATGACACTGACATACTGGGCTATATACATGCACAGAACTTTATTTACAAGCACTTATCTAAACAATTACACCACACATGCATCCATAAACACCTGTACATCAGTAACTTCACATCAGAACTGCAGCAAATCAGCAGGAAATCTCATCAGCAAAATTATGTCAACAATCACACATGAGCACTTCTGAAAGTGCAGCTTTTCACATCAAACCTGCAGCAAACCAGGGATTCCCATCAGCAAAATGTTGTCAACAATCACACATGAGCACTTCTGAAAGTGCAGCTTTTCACATCAAACCTGCAGCAAACCAGGGATTCCCATCAGCAAAATGTTGTCAACAATCACACATGAGCACTTCTGAAAGTGCAGCTTTTCACATCAAACCTGCAGCAAACCAGGGATTCCCATCAGCAAAATGTTGTCAACAATCACACATGAGCACTTGTCAAAGTGCAGCTTTTCACATCAAACCTGCAGCAAACCAGGGATTCCCATCAGCAAAATGTTGTCAACAATCACACATGAGCACTTGTCAAAGTGCAGCTTTTCACAGCAAAACAGCAGCAAACCAGGGATTCCCATCAGCAAAATGTTGTCAACAATCACACATGAACACTTGTCAAAGTGCAGCTTTTCACAGCAAAACAGCAGCAAATCAGAGAGTCACATCAGCAAAATCATGTCAGCAATCACACATGAACACTTGTCAAAGTGCAGCTTTTCACAGCAAAACAGCAGCAAATCAGAGAGCCACATCAGCAAAATGATGTCAGCAATCACACATGAGCACGTTGCGTTGATGAGTGTCCATGTGCATGAGAAAGAAGTCCATGAACTCAGAAAAAGCGAGAAGCAGCAGAAAAATGAATCAAAATTGTCTTACTTTGACCGAAGTGTAGGTAGACAGATGTTGTTCTCATGATCAAACCTGCATCTGATGGAACTGCTGAGCCATTGCTCAACAATGAATGTTGGGAGCATTTTAGGCCAGCTGTAAGTTCAGGCATGTGTCAGTTCAGGTGTGTTGTCCTGATGTGCAATTGTCCTGATGTGAGCAGGTCTGTGCATCACATGAAGTTTTTCTGTTTTGACAGCAGTCATTTAAGAGTAGAAGGACACAATGGTGATGGATGGAGGCAACATGCAGGACACCAGAGGCAGGAGGAACAGACGTCCAGGAACACAGTGTTGCAGGACATCCATTCATGTAGAACGTGCAACATGTGATCTGTGTAAGAATGAACACAAACATGAAAATGTGCAGTTACAGCTGGAAAATCACTTGTTAAGAAAACATGAAAAACACACAACTTCTCCTTACGTGTGTGGTGCATGTGTGGAGGACAGGCTGGAGGACAGGCAGGAGGCTGGAGGACAGGCAGGAGGCTGGAGGACAGGCAGGAGGCAGGAGGACAGGCAGCAGGTGTACGTAGCACCCTAGGCTCATCCATGATGTGGATCAGCACGCAGACGAGCTGTTGAAACACAAACACACACAGAAGTCAACACCTGCACATAACAACAACACAGACAACAACAACTTCTCCTTACGTGTGTGGTGCATGTGTGGAGGACAGGCTGGAGGACAGGCAGGAGGACAGGCAGGAGGCTGGAGGACAGGCAGGAGGCTGGAGGCAGAGCAGCAGGAGCACGGTACGTGGTACCCGACGCTGTTCCATGAGGCGAAACAGCAAGTGGATCTGTTGAAACACAAACACACACAGACGTGAACACCTGCTGATAACAACAACACAGACAACAACAACAACTTCTCCTTACGTGTGTGGTGCATGTGTGGAGCTGGAGCACAGGGAGGAGGCTGGAGGAGGTGCAGGAGGCTGGAGGCAGAGCAGCAGGAGTCAGGTACGTGGTACCTGACGCTGTTCCATGAGGCGAAACAGCAAGTGGATCTGTTGAAACACAAACACACACAGACGTGAACACCTGCTGATAACAACAACACAGACAACAACAACAACTTCTCCTTACGTGTGTGGTGCATGTGTGGAGCTGGAGCACAGGGAGGAGGCTGGAGGAGGTGCAGGAGGCTGGAGGCAGAGCAGCAGGAGTCAGGTACGTGGTACCTGACGCTGTTCCATGAGGCGAAACAGCAAGTGGATCTGTTGAAACACAAACACACACAGACGTGAACACCTGCTGATAACAACAACACAGAACAACAACAACTTCTCCTTACGTGTGTGGTGTGGTGCGTAGCAGGTGTGTGGATGGACCAGGGGGACGTGCCGCTTTGGAGGCTGTCGAGAGAGAGGTGATGATTACAGTAGGTGTAGATGTAAGTTTAAAAAAAAAGAGAAAATAAATTAACATGTCTTTGCTGTACCTTTCTGACGTTGCTGTGCTGGGATGTGAGGGTGGGCAGGTCAGTGATGGGATGGTGGAGTTGGTGAAGAGGAGGGGAAGGAGGAGGAAGGCTGTGAACATAAGCAGAGACAGTAACAGATTAAATTAATTTGTGTAACATGACAACTCCAAAAAAAAAAAAAACATTTCATTACAGTACGTGCTGTACCTGGAGGGAGGGAGCGGGGGGGGGGCGGCGTGTTTCACTGGGGAGATGGTTGGCTGTCCATGGCTTCCTCCTGGCTTGCTGCAGTAGGACTGGATGGCCGCTCGTCCGCTGGGATGTCCAAGGCCTCCTCCTGGCTTGCTGCAGGAGGACTGGACGGCCTTTCAGCTGGTGCACCAGCAGATCCTGGAGGCGGTGCTGTGACTCTTTGAAAATAATTGAGCATGCTGCTCTGCACCTTTTCAAGTTTTTTGTCCTCCAGGATCTGCTGGTAACACGCAACTTCATTGAGGACACCCCGACGGACCTTGGCGAACCTCTCACAGTCCACGTCCTGCTTCTCAATCCTCGCCAGGAAGTTGTCGAGGTCCTTGAACGCCAGCACCAACTCCTGCTTCGTGAAGGTTGGAGGAATGACCTCCACCTCCTCCTCCACCTCCTCATCCGGGACGTGCCTGTCCAGACTAATCAGGTCGTCTGGGGACAGATCCTCTCCAGATGAACTGAGAAGGTGTTGGACATCGTCCTGGTCCATGTCGAGCTCCAGTGACCTGCCCATCCTCACAACATCCTCTATTACACGGTCCACCTCCTGGGCATCGTGTACCTCCTGAACAAGCTCTGGACAGAGCTTCTTCCAGACTCCGCACATGTTCTGTGGAGTTACACGATGCCAGGCGATGCCAATGTTCAGCACAGCATCATGGATGTTGAACTTACGCCAGAAGTCTTTCAGCGTAAGGGTCTGAGAGTTCTCCGTAGCCTCCAAAGCAGCACGGATGACTCTTTGTAGGTAGTACGCCTTAAACGTACTAATAACCCCCTGGTCCATTGGCTGGATCAATGAGGTGGTGTTGGGAGGCAGGTACACCACCTTAACATCTTTGTTCCTAGTGGTGAGACCAGGGGGGTGTCCTGGAGCGTTGTCCAAGATCAGGAGGATTTTAAAGGGAATGCTGTGGTCAGTGCAAAAACGCTTCACTTGCGGAACAAAGTTCTTGGTGAACCAATTTGTAAAAACTTCCAGCGTCACCCAAGCCTTTTTATTAGACGCCCAAAAAACAGGAAGCAATGATTTATCAACATCTTTGAAGGCCCTGGGTTTATTAAATTGGTACACCAACAACGGCTTGAGTTTGCAGTCACCCGCAGCATTGCCCCCCACCAGCAAGGTCAAACGCTCCTTGCCGACCTTGTGGCCGGGTGCGGTTCGTTCTTCCTTGCTGATGTACGTCCTGTCTGGCAAACGCTTCCAGAACAGCCCTGTCTCATCCACATTGAACACTTGCTGCGCAGTGTACCCGCCATCCCTGATGATCTCAGCCAGTTCTGCTGGGAATGCCTGAGCTGCCTCGTGGTCAGCGCTTGCTGCCTCTCCTGTTTAAATGCACACAAAATGACATGGTTAAGCTGTTGTAACACACTGTAATAAAATGAAAAAAAAAAAAATATTCGTTAGTCGAGGACTACCTGTACTGTATGCATTTACAGTATTAAAAAAGAAAAATGAGAAATTAAAGTGCTCACCCTGCACTCTGATGTTGTGGAAGTTGTTTCTCTTCCTAAACCGATCGAACCATCCTTTGGAGGCATTAAACTCCCATGATGTGCTGCTCGAAGTCCCTCCTCCAGCGCTTTGGGAGGACGTCCCTTCACCCGGATCGCTCTGAGAGGACGTCCCTTCACCCGGATCGCTCTGAGAGGACGTCCCTTCACCCAGATCGCTCTGGGAGGACGTCCCTTCACCCAGATCGCTCTGGGAGGACGTCCCTTCACCCGGATCGCTCTGTGCAGCCCCCTGCCCCCCCGCACCCCCCTGCTCCCCTGCACCTACCCCAGTCAACCCTAGTTCCTGCAGCCTGTCATAAATCCTCTTTGCCTTTTCACAGATCACAGACATCCCAACTGGTATTCTGCGCTGTGTGTTGTCCTCCAGCCAGAGGACAAGCAACCTTTCCATCTCGACTATTCTCCCCGTCCTTTGCTTTGTAATTATGGTGGACTTCATGGGGGCTGAAGCACGCACCTGCTGCAAAATGCGTTCTTTGTCCGCCATTATTGTCCCCACAGTTGACCTCGGCAACCCTAGCGCATCTCCAATTTTAGAGGGAGTCATGCCCTGATCTGCCATTTTTATAATTTTTGCCTTCGTCTCCAGCGTTATGGTACGACGAGGTTTTTTCCCCTGTGCCGCGTCCGCGGACTTTGCAGGTCTCTTCGGAGCCATTGCTAAGGTCCTAATTCCTAAGGAGCAAAAATTAAAATTAATGCTAACGTTCAAAAATGAATGCTGACGTTTGCTTTCGTCTAAAAATATTTTTTCATTTAGTACTGGACCGTACCTGCCCGTTCGATGACCCGTGGACAACTCCTGTCGTTCTCGTCACAATTAGCTAACGTGCTAACTCCTAAGGAGCAAAAATTAAAATTAATGCTAACGTTCAAAAATGAATGCTGACGTTTGCTTTCGTCTAAAAATATTTTTTCATTTAGTACTGGGCCGTACCTGCCCGTTCGATGACCCGTGGACAACTCGTATCGTCGTGTCGTCGACAATTAGCTAACGTGCTAACTCCTAAGGAGCACAAATTAAATTAATTCTAACGTGTGCTAACGTTGGCTTTAGTCTAAAACTGATATAAATTTACTGTAAATGTACTGTACCTGCTCGTAGGTTCTTCGTACTTTTTTTTTCTCGTGTTCTTCGTTCGTGTTCTTCGTTCGTGTTCGCTGTTGTTCGTAACTGTCTTCTACCATCAATCACCGTAGAAAACCACGAGGCACAAAATGGCCGCAGCCCTTTAAATAGTTACCGCTTTACCTGTACGGATCCCTCCGCCGCCAGCTGCACTGCGGCTGTGTGTACATCCGCCAGAAGCCCAGCCCCCACCTCTCGCTGGCGGTACTTTTCCACTGCCATGCGCAGTGTCACGCCCATGCCCAACCAGCAACAGCCAAAGGCAATCCCCTCCCCCACCTCGCCGATTGCCGTTTTGTGACGCAGTTTCGCCGTAGCTCGATTATATACCTGTAATGGGGCTCGTTCGTAGGTCGTGTGCCGTAGCTCGATTATATATTTTTAACTTGGTTCGTTCGTAGGTCACATATTTTCTGCCGTACGTCGATTATATATTTTTAACTTGGCTCGTTCGTAGGTCACTTTTTTCTGCCGTACGTCGATGGTATTCTTCTACTTTGGCTCGTTCGTAGGTCCCGTGGTTCGCAGGTCGGTGGGTTCGTAGGTCGGGGGTTCCCTAACACAACAATAAACCTGGTCTTGAGTACACAGTGCACTTTTATTGTCTTAAAAGCATTTCTCAACCTGGACCTGGGCTGTGAATTACTATGGGTATACATTACCAGTAAAAGCACACACAAACTTACCTCAAATTAAAAAAAACAATAGTAAAAAATCTAAACTTTATTCATGTTTCACACCACCTTGAGTTCAAATTAATTTTTACATAGTAAATGTGTTACAATGTAATGCGGATAGTCAACGTGATCAATGAAGCTGCTTGTTCTGTCACCACTAGTAATTACATTTCCAAATCATACGTGTTCACATCTCTGCAATTATTACAAACTCATGTGTAAATTTACTTTTACTTTTAATTGTTTTAGGTGTGTCAAAATTCTATTTTGTTGTGTTTGGACACCCATATAGGATTTCCGGCAGTTTCCCACAGTTTCCGGCAGCAGTCAGTTTTCGGTAGTGCCGCCATGTTTTGGCTAGCTTCGGTTTGCCTCGGCTTCGACAGTCAGTTCAGTTTCATTTATTTATTCATTTTATAAAAATAGAACACACAACAATCACATGTTTCTTGTATAAAAAAGAAAATATAAAATGAAAGGCGGCAGAAGAAGAAAATATCTTATTATGTCTGCTCCTTTTTAGATTAAAAAACAAACATTTCAAACAATAATTATATATAAGTAACAAGGAAAAAAATGAATAACTCATCTCAATTTTCAAATTTCGAGATATTACACATTGAACTACTGTACTTCGTACATATTTCTTCAACAATTCACTCTTTATCTTTTTTTTAAACACAAACATCGACATTGCTTTTTTTATATCTCACACTAAGCCATTCCACAATCCAATTCCCTGGACTGTAGACCGTCCCTTCAAACTAGTTCTGTATTGTGTCTTTACAAATACATCAGTTCCCTTTAGGTTGTAACAGCTTGCGCTTTTAAGAAAATGTGTCTGAATATTTAAGGGTAGTGCATTGTTATGAGCTTCATACATCATCATTAAAATATGGTAATCTACTAAATCATGGAACTTCAGTAATTTCAACTGAAAAAATAATATACTAGATGGATGACAGTTCTTGCAATAATCCTTATGGCTCTTTTCTGTAAAATAAAAATAGGTTTTGTAATAGTTTTACATGCTTTTCCTAGGGTTGCCAACTCCTTGATAAATAAATAAGGGACACCTCTCGGCAGGGCTGGTCACCCCATTTAACCCCCCCCCACACACACACACACACAAACACCCTGCCTGCCCCTCCTCACTTTGAAATCAACCTGAATTCATTTGGATACGTGTTTTTGAATTATAAAAATATGTATAAACAAATTATTACACAATTAACCATTTATTTTTAGTGCAAATAGAATTGCCAGAAACAAACATATCTTTTGAAAATTATGTATCTTTCTTAAACAGACCTCTGTCCTGCTTAATAACTTAAAACAGTATTAAATAACAAAAAATCAATACGAACATTCTGTAATAGTGCATTTAGTGCAACGTGCAAATAAAGTTTGTAGTAAATTTGTGAGCAAGACATTTCATAATTTAGACTGACAATGAGCTCACTTCTAATTAGTTCAGTAGAACATTTGTTTCGCACATCAGTCCACTTACTTTTCATGAAAGAGAAAATCCTTTCCACAAACCCAGTGGAAGATGGGATGCTGAGGACAAAGGATACAACAGCCTGGATGTTGGGGAGGTCAGCTGCCTGAAGAACTTGCATCCACTTCTCTGCTGTTCCCTGGGACTGCCACCTTTCTTTCTCCTGAGGTGAGGTGGTGAGGTGGTCTATCAGGCTGTTTGCAGTCACACATTCCTCATACAGCTCATCCATAGACATGTTTAGCCTGCCAAAAGGTGTTAAAGTTCATTAGTGACACATAGCCTAGGTTATGTAGTGATAAATAAATGGAAAAACGTGTATTGTTTATATTTATAATTTAGCATTGTATTTAAACTACATTTTGAAATGTATTTATTAATTTACCTATATGAACTGTGTTTTTTTAAAGATGGACAAGGTTGTATGTTTGCATAGTGTAAAGTAAATTCACAATTATGTATTTATTTGTACGTGTCAATTGTACACTTTTGTTTATAACTATCAATAATTAAACATGGTTCACCACTACACTGGAAATTATTGAATTTTTACCTGCCAACCAGGTGAAGACTTTCAGTGATCTTCTCCACTTCCTCAAAGGATATTTTTCCAGATGCCAGAGAGAGGGGCTGAAGGTGAAAGAGCCAGTTTTCCTCTGAGAAGTCAAACCACTTCTGGACAGAACTGATGGCAGTGTTTTTTTTTTTACATACCATATCTGCCTCTGGTGTTGCCCGGTGCAGAACAAATTGGTCAAGGGTTCTCCTGGTTTTGTTGTCTTTCACGTTTCTTATGTGTCCAACTGCAGAAGCTGTTTCACATCACACTGTCCACCGTGGGCTACAGAAAAAGTACGCTTGCAGACAGTACAGTTCGCTTTGTAGCCATTATCATTCACGCGTTCCAGCCACTTCCTTTTCCCACTCGACTCTGTATTTTTGCAGCCGTTTCTTTTTTTTCCTGGGGGGAGTAGTCAGGCTCGAAGGTGATCTATGTTCACTGTTTAAATCCCCTGAATGTTTGCCGCTCGCGTCCATCTTCTTCTTCAAATCCTGTCGCTGCCGTGTCTTCTGTAAACTGCCAAGACTGGACCAATGAGATGAGCCGGATTCTGTAGTTTCAATCACGTGTGTAAAAGGCTGTCAGCTCATTGGTCACAGAGCAGAGCGGCTTCTTAACCGTAATAATTGACATAAAAGCGCATCATTATTTATCAACTCCATTGACATTGACAGAATAGTTTTGATTCTCACGATATTACGGGACAAAGTGCATCCCGTAATAGATCAATAAGGGACGCGTACTTTTGTTTCTAAATACGGAACGATTCCGTTTTTCAAGGGACGGTTGGCAACCCTAGCTTTTCCCCAAACATTAATGCAATAGATTAAATGTGGAACAATGATGTGTTATACAACAGATACAATGCTTTGTCATTCAGTAGGACCCTAACCTTATACAGTACATCTCTGCAATTATTACAAACTCATGTGTAAATTTAATTTGACTTTTAATTGTTTTAGGTGTGTCAAAATTCTATTTTGTTATGTTTGGACACCCAGATAGGGTTTGCGGCAGTTTCCCACAGTTTCCGGCAGCAGTCAGTTTTTGGTAGTGCCGCCATGTTTTGGCTAGCTTCGGTTTGCCTCGGCTTCGACAGTCAAATCTTGTGTCCGCTCAGAGGTTCCTGCGCATGGATACATGAGATGTAGATGAACGGCGGTTGTGCTGAGGGACAGATGGGCGAATGAAAAAGACGCTGTTGACTGCGTGAAGCAGCAGACAGCGTGCGAGCCGGACCTGACCGGAGTAGCAACGAGCTAACATGCTAACGCTAACAAATTGCGGAGCTAAAATGCTAACGATACGCGGCCTTTTGGATGGAGAAACGGCGCAGTAAGTTATTCACTCTTTTCCCCTTCATTATGTATGGAGTTAACATGCTAACAGTCCTTCTTGTAAACAGTTTGGACCGCGTGGAGCAGCACAAAGCAGAGGTCGGACGTGCAAGGAGCTAACATGCTAAAAAGACGGAGACAGGCTTGACCAGCTAGCTCAAAGTAAGACATTTTATTTTTTGATTTACTGTAATTGTCTCTAAATCGTCTCTAAATGTACTGTATGTGTTTTTTGATATTTATGTAGGGTACTGTGTTAGGATAGGCGAAGTGAACTACATTACAGTACAGTAATGGCTGGGCGCAGGGGAGTGGTGGCGCAGAGGTTAAGAAGGTGCGCTTGTGATCGGAAGATCGCCGGTTCAAGCCCCGGTACCGACAACATCAAAGATGTGGGTGGGATAAGTGAAGCAGTCACACTTGTCTCCACCCTCATCTGCCCCACTCTGGGCCCTTGAGCAAGGCCCTTAACCCACACCATCTGTTCCCCCGGGAACCCTAGATATCAGCTCTCTACTCCACACAGAGGGCTGTGGTTGCTCGGTGGTCTGTGGTTGTGTCAGGAAGGGCATCCGGCGTAAAAACAACTGCCAAATCTTCGTGCGACTAGATCGCTGTGGTGACCCCTAACACAGGGAAAAGCCGAAAGAAAAAAAAAATGGCTGGGCCTTAGAACACACATTGACACACAGAGCACTTAATGGTTTACTGTATTGGCCATATTAAGAAAGCAAGGACACGTATTGCCTGTGGATTGCCATACACTACTACAGTGTAACACCACGGAGCCTAAATGTGGCGGGCAGTACATGTACTATGGCCTAGAGAAGGGGATCTGTCGTTATTTACGTCAACAATGATGTGCAGATTACTGTAAACATTGATGGTGTCCCACTTTTCAAAAGTAGTGGTGTCCAATTCTGGCCAATACTAGTGAAGTGTGGTAATTGGCCAAATAAGATGAGTGCCACAAAAACCAAACAGGCAATGAGGGATAAAATTAACCCTGGGGGTGACTGGATGACATCCCATTAAAGCTGCACTATGTAACTTTGTAGTGCAGTCTGTAACTTTTCTAACAATATATTTTTAACATATTTCTTCACTCTGTCACTATCTACTGACAGACTGATGTTAGACAAAGTAATCTCTGAAAAAAACTATAGTCCCCTTGCTTCTCTATCAGCATTTATAAAAACACTAAAAACACAGAGTGACCCGCCGTTAACCAGCCAATAAAAACAGAGTTTGTAACCAGCCAATAAAAACAGAGCTTGAATTTGAATCAGCCAATAAAAACAGAGCTTGAATTTGAATTTCAGCAGAGCAAGGGGAGCAGAGCCATATATGGCTCTGAGGGGGAGGGATCAGAATGTTTTGCCTGTTGAAAATATTTCTAAGTTCAGCGCTCTACAGAAAGTTACACATAGCACCTTTAATAAAGATACAAAGTACTGTACTTCTGGTAAGTTTTGATACATTTAAAATGAAATGTATATCTTAATCCAAATATTGTTGAAATGTGTTTTTTTCTCTCTCCTCACTTAAGCCAAACGTTGTGAGTGTGAGAATTACAACCTGACTAGTCAGGCAGAGCAGGATGAGGAGGACCTGGACATGGTGACTAAATCCAAAAGGAGTCGCACTTAAAAAGTAGCTCCGGAGGTTTTTTTAAGCGGTATGTTTGTCATTCTCAAGTGATTTATACATATGTAATCTGCTGACAAAAATTGGGCCTAAAACTTTTTTCACATCAATGTTTGTGAACTTTTTTTGCAGGATTAACATCTTCTGATGAAGAAGAGCGTGTCAGAGGTAATGTAGATTTTTTAATTCCGCTTTCAAAAGTAATGACCTTTTTAGTAAGCCCTTTTATTAAAAATGGGCATGCTTATTTTTCTTTAAATCACCTGTGTAGGTGTCCAGCTGCCAAACTATGCAACGCCTCCACAGAACTACTGAACAAAGCTAGTGAGTACTTACGAGGTCACTTTTTGAGTTTGTTTTTTATTTTTATTTTTTATTGCTCCACCCATCCATTCCTTTAGAGCTGACCAAGAGGGTATCTGTCCGCCCTCTAAAATACCAACACAATTCTGACTGCTCGGATACAGATGAGACTCAGATTCTGACTCAAGCCAAGGTGACATCAATTTTCTTTTGTCTATTTAGAGTTCGGTATCATACAAATATACTGACAGTTCTCTCTTTATCATTGCGTACACAGAAGCCAAAAGCTCTCACTGGGAAGGACCCTGCAGAGGAATTCCTCGCCATGTACAGTGATACTCCGCCTTCAGACCTTCAACATGAGGAAAGTCAGACAGTGATTGAATTAAAGCGGCAGATCCAGGAACTGAAAGACGAGAATGCTAAACTGAGGGAGTTGGTTTTTCAAGGTATCACTTCACTCATTTAACAATTACACAGTCAATAAAATTCAAATAATTTAATCTGTTTTTACAAAACTGAACTTTGTAATAAAGAACAATATTTTTTTATCTAATTGGTACAGATCTGCCTGAACTCCTAAAGTCTATGAAGACTGTAATTAATCTAGCTGAACATCCTAAGAGGTACAGTTCAGAACTGAACACACCACAACTGCCACCTCAAAGTTCTCTGCAGTCCAGGCCTGGTCCATCATCTGCAGATTCACTGCCGTTCCTCTCCAGACCTACACCCTCAAGCTCCCCATGTGAGTCGGTCATTCCATCAACAAGGGATACCCTGTCATCTAAGGTGATTGGTTAATAAAGAATGAATAAAAACATTCATCACTATACAGTATCCTAAATGCACCTTTTGCATGTCTCCATTAAACAGGTGGAGATCCATCCTGGGACTGGAGTGACGGTCGAGAAACTGGCTTGGGCCTATGCTACCAATGCAAACTCGGCTACAGTTTTTGTGAGGCATCTGCTCACAGCAGTCTTTCCTGCGGAGACTCTGCTGGTCAGCAATCTTCGAGGAGGGAAACGAGGCCAAGGAGATGCTCGTCTACCTCTGGACAAAAAAACTGGATGCTATCTACAGTAAGTTTTCAGACTTTTATTGTGTCAGTGTGACTACAGTACGGTACACATTAACAGTTTGGTGTACTGTGTCTGGTTCATTAAGGCCCAGGTATAGCTCTGCTTTCGGCCGAATGCCGCTCCCTTCGCGCGCGTTCACTGCACAGCTCTGCGTTTTTTCTCACGTTCATTCTCGCGTTTTCGCTCCAAATTCTTGACATAATTTGAGAAGCCACAGCGCAGAAACGTTCGCTGATTGATCATTTGCTGACACGCCTACCGAATTGATTGACAGGTCGGGGGGAGAAAAAAAAAGGTGAGCCGGCTGCTTCAGCGCAGCGGTGTTTTGTGTTTATATCTTATTAAAAAGTTATAAATAAAAAAACAGGGAGCGCTGGTCCTGCAGCCCACAGCACACCAGGAAATCTGCAGAACCTCGCGCAGCTACGTAGGACCCGAGTTTAATTCGCTCGTGACTAATTCATTCATTTCCTCATCATTTCAGTCATGGAGTCAGCGGAGGAGGAAGCGATTACTTGACTTTTGGCAAAAAAAACAAAAGAAAAGTCCAGATCAGGGACGAAGAAGAGGAATTTAATACATTTGTGTCACATCCAAAACAGTCCGTCGCCGGGCAGTTTATTGTTAGAGACAACGCGCCACGCGTACGCAGTCGTAAAATTTGAGCTTTGCACGTTTGTGCCCTGCGGGGCTACGCTTGTGCCTCGCACTCGAACTGCGTCAAGCGCCGTACGGCCGAACGCCGAGCTATACCTGGGCCTTGACTTTATGAAATGGATTTCTTAGTAGATCTAAAAAAGCTAAGTCTGGTACTCTGGACATTCAAAAAATAAAACAAAACAAAGCACAAAAAAAATAGTAGAAACGTTTCGTCTTTCGTCCGAAAGACTTCCTCAGTCTGAGGTGCTGTATTCAGCTCAGTCTTATAAATAGCACCTCTCACAGTGGATCAACCAGTTGGCTGATCCACTGTGAGAGGGTGCTATTTATAAGACTGAGCTGAA